>OX103973.1:46802449-46822169 GCA_944470395.2 Schistosoma turkestanicum
GTAGATTTGTAGGTGTGAGGGCGCGGATCGGCAAAGCAAGGGTTGCATTTTTACAGTTGAAGAATATCTGGAACACCAAAATCAGGATTTTTAATACAAATGTCAAGACACTTCTACTGTATGGAGCGGAAACCTGGAGAACTACCAAAGTCATCATCCAGAAGATACAAGTATTTATGAACAGTTGTCGTCGCAAAATACTTACGATTCGTTGGAAGGACAAGATCAGCAACAACGTACAGTGGGAGAGAACAAACCACATTCCAGTGGAGGAGGAAATCAGTCAAAAGCGTTGGAAGTCGATAGAACACGCACTGTGAAAAGCACCTAACTGCGTCGCAAGACAAGCCCTCACTTGGAACCCTCAAGGTCAAGGGAAAAGATGAAGGCCAACAACACATTACGCCCAGGACAGAGTTGATTGGAGAAAACTGGTGGGCGGCCTATGCTCCATTGAGAGCAACAGGCTTAAGTAAGTAAAAAGTAAAAGAGCAGTGGAATCCAAAAGGTATATTTTATCCGACAAGAAACTACCAACCTTTACAAACATACAATTCATTCATTCAACTATATGTGAACTTACTAGTTCATAGAAATACTCCGTTCATATTTAAAGACAAAACTTAATCATGTAAACATTAGTTTGATGGAATAAAAAATTTCATTCAAGTCACCAGTCTCAACAAAAAAAAAACAGAATGAAACCTACTTCTGTGATTACCTTATTTATACATCCGATTAATTGTAAAAACGGCTACTCGATAAATCACTTGATAACTAACTAACTAACTAATAAATTAACTTTTGATAGAACACAGTGAGAAGACGTAATTGATCTGAAAATAAGTGTGATGTATTTGTGCCTCATACATAGTTCGAACAATCTGGTCACACACTCATATACACTTGTCAAGGCATTTTGATATGAAGATGAACAAAAGGAACATGTACCCCTAAGTGGCTTCAAAATCATTGGAAATAGAAAACCACGTTCATCGATCGCAAAACACATAATTGAGACAGGGCGCATAAGATTGACATGAAGACAGGTTTCAAAACATTGTATAGAAATGTTGAAGGACACGAATTTTGAGGTTTATGAAGGCCTTGGCTGTTAGAAAATTAAAACCACCGGCCTTATGTGTGCAGAAACCATTTGTCATAACCTTGAATTTACCTTGATAATCTTTAAGCCTAAGGGGTAATGTGACAATTTTGCTACCCCTTCTTACTCTTTTCATATGACGGTGAGTTTTTCTCTCTCCTTTATTTACAATTATCATCACCTTACGTTTATTTGAACTTTTATTTAATTAACCTTTTATTCATCTTCATATCAAAATGCCTTGACAAGTGTATACATGTGTGTGACCAGATTGTTCGAACTATGTATGCATAGCGCGCAAATACATCACACTTATTTTCAGATCAATTACGTCTTCTCACTGTGTTCTATCAAAATTTATTAAAAAGGGACTAATTGTTTAAATAAATTAAACCTTCCGGTTTAATTTATTTTTTTGTTTCGTAGAAAAAAATAAAGAACATTTAGGTCATCATTGATTGTCTAACATGAAATGAAATTCTGATGTAACTACACTATTTCATTTGTAAGAAATAATGTTTTACTCTTTTCAATACACAAAATCTCTCTCTCTCTCTCTCTCTCTCTCGGTAAAGTAAATTGATTCGACGATTAAACACAAACAGACGACATACAAATGTAAGTGTTAAGTCTATTTCAGTTTATACAGATAGACAGATAGACAGATACAACGTAGAACTTCGTACATGAGAGTACATCAGTTCAGGTTGCCATACCACATTAGAACAGAGACGCAATTGTCACTTCAAATCCAAGAGTGATAGAAATAATGAAAGTATTAGCCGTAATGAAGAAGATTAGGGAGAAAAGATATTATGATTCGAAAAGTATAATTCAATAAGATAAATTTAGAAGGAGAAAGATAGAGATTATGAGGAATTCAGAAGCTTAGAATTTCATAGAACACAAAGAGTGGATGCACCTGCGCCATTGCAAACGATTCTGAGCCATGTCATTTAAGGTCTCTAACCATCGATTATTATCATCTCGTTGACCCCAACCAGGTAGTCGACAATTACCGACATGGCTAAGTCCACTCGTCAATGACTTCATGGATTTCTGCCATGTTTTGGTCTGGCCGCCCATAGCTTTCTTCCAACCAATTCCTACACTACAACACAAAGCTCGTCGAGGCAATCTGTGGTTAGGCATACGCAGCACCACCTCAACTGATGAAGTTTCAGCACTCCATCTACTAACCAAAGGATAAGTCCATTGTGCAGTAGTTCTTTGCGTTCTGCTTAGTGAAAGCTAAACAGGGCCATTATGAAAATAGGATATTTGTATGGAATTCAGAAACACAACAACAGCAATCATAGAATCTAATCATCGAGGAAATTAAGTACCACTTATTTTCAATTATGTTACGAGTAAAATAGTAAACTAAGCAGGCTTATTTGAATAGATAACTACTATTCAAAACAGTAACAATGATAGTATTCTCATTATAGGGTTGTAGAGTTAAAATGACGAGTCAGTCAATCGATCAACAATCTTCATAACCCTATCATAAAAATTGTCATGTGCTCACTGGTGACCAGCCTCATGAGGAAATTTCTCCAAGTTCTAGTGAGAAGTTATGTACAATAGAGGTTCAACCCCATCGAAACAGTGCCCACCGAAGGCAATGGAATGAAGTTCCGCTGGACCGAATGTCCTAAATTTGATTCACGCGAACAGGGCTCGTAGATCCGCACTGTTGATCTGTCCCATAATAGGAAGAAATGGCCTTCCAATGTTTTTTAGGCTTTTAATGATGATTTCGAAATCCTAGTATTAACAAACTAAATCGGGTGATTAATTGTTTGTTAATTAATTAATTACGAATCATCAGAATGAAGGAAATCGACTATTCAACATGAGAAGTCAGTTAGTTACAACGTAGAACTTCGTACGCAAGTATATAAGTCTATGTTACTATACGACACTGGCTCAGAGACGCAACTTTCTGTTCAAATCTTATGGTGGCAAAGATAGTGGAAGTATTAGCAGTAATGGAGAAGATTAGGGACAGAAGATATGATTTGAGAAGTATAATTCAGTGAGATAAATTTAGAAAGAGAAAAGTAAAGATTATGAGGAATGCAGAAGCTTAGAATTTCATAGAACACAAAGACTGGATGCATCTGCGCCATTGTAAACGATTCTGAGCCGTATCGTTCAAGGTCTCTAACCATCGATTATTATCATCTCGCGGACCCCGACCAGGTAGCCTACTACATCAACCAACATGACTCAGTCCACTTGTCAGTGACTTCAGAGATTTGTGCCATGTTTTAGTTTGGCCGCCCCTAGCCTTCTTTCAACCTACTCCAACACTACGAAATATGAGAAACTCATCAAATAAACAGTAGTAGTTTTAAACAAAACAATTAAATCAGATTATTGTATCATCCATCCATCATGTAAGAAAGTAGAAACTTACATGTATATCCATGTCGTCTATAACGTGTTTTATAACTAGGTTCAATATTGGCATTTGGTGATCGTGATGCAGAGATTGGATCTAAATCAGTTTCATGAACATGTGATTTACTAGCTTCCAATTCTTGAATAAGAGCCTTTTTTGAAAACAAAAGCAAAACAGATCATTACAAAATACGCAAATTGTATCAATTTTCCATTAAAAATTACTTCATTCAAAATGTGTAATATGAATGTGTGTGTACTGTGGTGGTGTTGTTTGATTCTCTGAGCTGGATGTTTTGGTTGTGGAGCTTTCATTGTTTTTCTACTGAACAAGATCATCAGCGCAAAATTTCAGAAGCTCCACAACCAAAACATTCAGCTCAGAGAACCAAACACCACCACCACCCCAATCATCCACCTGAGCTACAAATCTTCTCCACCATGTGTGTGTAGGTTAGGGACATTCGATCTCCAGATCTCAATTGGAAAGATTCTAAATTTTGTCATTTTATTCTGAAAATTTTGAATTTCCATGTTTTCTCAACTAGAGAAAGATATGAGAAGAATGAACAAAAATTGGACAGAATTGGAAAGGGAAGCCTAGGACAGAGTAGGCTGGAGTACACTGGTCGGCGGCGACAGGCATATGTAGGTAGGTATGCTTTCGCGCCAGTTAACTTTTAGCTTACATTTCCCCCTCGGAAAAACGCTAACTAGAAAAAACAATTCAAACAGTTTAAACTCTGCCCTGAGAGTTCGAAGGTCTTCATTTAGAAGAGTAATGGCGTCTCATGATGAAAGCCTAATTCCTTCGGAAGTTACGAGTCCTGAGACCCTTCTGACAACTAGATCCCTTCCATGGTGTGGGCAGACGGGAAGTGATATCATACCTTTAACAGCAGACGAGACCAAGCTGGTCACAATCAAATCCTACCTACACCCCTTGATAACTGTATTATCTCCACGACCAATCCTTTTCACATTTTTTTATCATCTCGCGCCACTGATGCAAACGATTCGAGTACATGAAACGTTACTCTTGATCTCCTGAAACCCCATTCTAAACTACATCTTGGAGCTTTTAATGTCTAGAGATTATATCAAATACGATAACAAGTTTCCTTAGCTAGAACTTCTTTGTATCACAACTTGAACTGATGTCCGTACATACGACGTTCTACGTTGTCCAACTAGAGTCAAATCTCCGGCCACTAAATTGGAACGCTCTACTTAGAATTGAATTGAATTCTGTACTATTTTTTTTACAGATAAATAGATTTACTAAAAGTTTTCGTACTTCATATTCGCATTTCATAAATGGGGTTAGATTTAATTCAACTAAAAGCCTCAGTAACGAAATAACCCATAAAAATATTTCATACAACTGTTGTTATTTTCCAATAAAATTCCATCTGGTCTTATGATTTTAACTAAACAGGACAAATGTTGATAACAATCAACATGTATTTTATTAAAACAATGAGTTCCATCCTCCCCACCCCCCATCACCTCGATAAACTTTTATCAATTAACATAGTGAATTGTAGTAAATGCATTTCACCTAAATATGCACTAATTTGTACAGTTAACCAGAAACAAAATATTTTTTCTACATCACAAAAATACACTTAGTATTAAAAAGAGAGATATTTGTACAAAATTAGCTGGTATGTGGATGGATTTAGGGTACATGAAATGAAATGAAATGAATTCACTTCATTCCACAATATTTATTCGTTCTTGATGGTTATTTGAATTAACATCCTATCTGTGTTTATAAGACTACGATTATTGTTGATCAGTACCCTTAGGCATATGAGTATTCTGTGAGGATTGATTACGCACTCACTTTCACCTGCTACTCCCAATGGAGCATAGACCTAGTCGCCTTCTCTTGTATTTGTTTTTAAGTGTGTGATAGAACAGTCAGATCAGCTGTGAAGTCTAGATCATCCAGCTGCGTCCTATCTGTCTATCGGATACCGTGCTTCCCGTCAGATGTTGACATCTTCATAATCCAGTCAATCACTAAGAGAAAGAGAAAGGGTGAGGGTAGGCAACCTTGCCTGACACCGGTCTTCACCTCGAATGAGTCCGTCAGCTGTGGTTCATGCACGATTTTGTAGTTTAATCCATCATAAGAATTCCGCATTATTTTGACTATCTTCTCATGCATGCCGTAGTGTCCAACAAGCCTCCATATTGTTGTTGTTCCCACGCTGTCGAATGCTTTCTTGTAGTCAATGAAGTTGATATAGAGTGGTGAAGTCCATTCAATTGATTGCTTCGCAATGATCCGTAGTGCCGCAATTTGGTAGGTATGCAGTCGATCCTTACGAAATCCAGCCTGTTGATCTCGAAGTTGTGCGTCTACGAAGTTGTTTATTCTGTTTAACAATACCATGTTGAAAACTTTGCCTGGTATTGAACGCAAAGTGATGCTTCTATAATTCTCACATTTGCTGAGATCTCCTTTCTTTGGTCCGATGGTTAGGCGTTCGCGCACAATATCGAAGATCCTGGGTTCGGATCCTGTGAGGTGCAGGAGTCGTGGATGCACACTGCTGATGAATCCCGTACCAGGAGGAAACGGCTGTCTTTCATTGCTTCCAGGTTTCTAATGGTGGTCTCATAACATTGATCGATTCATGGTTTCAAAAATGTGTAACTTAACAATCTTCCCAACCCCGTAATGCATATTAGTACACCAACAATACATGTTCAGTTTTATGGTCAATACATATAATTGAGACATGATTTAAATTTCTAAAAAAGAAACGATACTCACCGCTGTAATCCCAGAACTTTCACCTAATCGTTTCAATGTTTCAATTTCAGCATCGATTCGATCTAGTTTCGCATTTAATATAGGATCATGATCTGTATAGTCTGTATCGACTGATGTCATTGTTCCATTTCGAAGTGTACCATTTCGACTATCTGCCGCAATGGATTGTGCGCCACCAGCTGTCATACGTTTTTCACGACCTACACATGAAAGTTAATTGAAAATCGATGAAAAATATTTCATTTATATATTTTGAAATGTTAGACCACCACCAGTCAAAGTGTAGTGTCTCCAAAGATGTTCCAGTTCGCTTACACTTTGATTTGGTTAAGCGCTTTCGATTAATCTATTTAACCAAGCAATTTGTATTGTACCTATTCGTTCTTATTATTGTCCGGTTTGTATGAGCTCACATGACGTGTCCCACTTGTCATTTGACCTTGTCACTATTCGTCGCTTTTATTCATGTGTGTGCATGCTTATCTCGTTGATCACATGTCTGTCTTATTTTTGTCTGACTATACATTCTTAGTCATGCTCTATCTCTGGGAATTGACTCATTAGCCTTCTCCGACGCGCTTCGCCTATTCATTCGCATTGTAATCCTGGCAGTTGGCTCATCAGCCTTCTCCAATTCACGTCGCTTCGCTAGTTTTATTCGCTGCTTCTCCACTTCGCTTTGTGATGTGTCCCAAATAAATGTATTCAAAACTACGAGTTCAGCTTCTGATTTATAAAAACGGTCAGACGCTAGTTAGTAACTAATTGTTTAGACGAGCTAATTACAGAGCAGAAAATCGACAGACTACAAAACCATAAAAGCAATAGACGACCGAAGGTCCTGATTTCGACTACTATGAGTAGCGATAGTCGAGGATATGCGTTGCCGATCAGTTCCATACCAAAATGAAACGGTAATCCAATACTTCCAGCTTTATAATGCTCGTATATCTTATCCACCCATACAAAACCTTCACAACCCCCATAACGCGCGCATGTTCATTATATCAAAACAATTTAATTTACTTCACTTCACTTACGTTTATCAATCATTACAACAGCTGGTGAAGGTGGTGCAGGAAAATCATATCTATCGATAGCTGGTAAACTATTTGAATCAGGTAAACGAGCATTTGGAAATGATGCTAATCTTCTTGCTTCTGACCAATACATACTGGCTGATGATGGTGGACTCGCTGTACGATCAATACGAGCCGGGCGAACAAGTGATTCGGCTAAATAAAATAAAAGGCAAATCAGAAAAAAGGAAAAAGAATCTTTCAGTCTGTTTTAACATTAAGATTGCAACTTAATTTCATTTATAGAAGTGACCTTTTTTTCTCACAGAACATCAAGCCAGAAAGATAGAGAGAAAGATTCAACTCAGAACTTCGTACGTACTCACGTACATCAGTTCAGGTTGCCATACCACATCAGCACAGAGACGCAACTATCAGTTCAAATACAATAGTGATAGCTATAATAGAAGTATTAGCAGTAATGGAGAAGATTAGGGAGCGAAGATATGATTCAAGAAGTATAATTCAGTAAGATAAACTTAGAAGGAGAAAGGTAGAGATTATGATGAATTCAAAAGGCTAGACTTTCATAGAACACAAAGAGTGGATGCACCTGCGCCATTGCAAACGATTCTCAGCCATGTCGTTCAAGGTCTCGCGGACCCTAACCAGATAGCCTACATCCAACAACATCACTCAGTCCACTTGTTAGTGACTTCATGGATTTGTATCATGTTTTGGTTTGGCCGCCCCTAACTTTCTTGCAATCTACTCCTACACCACAAAACATAGCTCGTCGCAGCAGTCGGTGGTTAGGCATTCTTAACACATGTCCCAACCACCTCAACTGATGAAGTTTTCCTACTTCATCTATTGATTCGCCATCGCTACCTAGAACTGGTTTCCTAACGATAGCATTGCTTACTCGGTTGTCCCGCAATACACGAGCAATGCTTCGGAGACATCGATGATCGAAGACTACTAACCTACGGAAGTCCTCTACTCTTAACGGCCAAGATCAAGCCAGAAAAGAAGAAAAAAATCTAATTTAACCCATGCGCGTTTAGTGATCAATGTCAAAATTTTTGATTATTACCGACTATTGAACAATGTGTAAACACATTGGGACGATGTAGAATATGATTTGCTATTTAGTTTTGTTTTATTCAATTGATAAACAAAGATACTTGACCGTAGCGGCTACCTTGACGTGGTGGTCAGGCTTGCCTATCGTGATGACCCAAAAGAGATATATTGGCTGGAACAGATGTTTCTGAAGGTTCTACCATACCAGGCAGGTCGATTGGAGAACGATCAGACTAAAAGCAGCTACCCATGATCTGAGGGCGAAGTCATACTGCTGACTGCAGAGGGGTGTGATGGCAGTAAGATGTTTCCCTCGGATAACCAGCATCTGCAGCGATGTTGCCTTCTCACAAGGAAGGAAGGATTAGAAAAGGTCGACCCTAAAAATGTCACACCTCACCCTACCTCACGGATTTCCGTCTCCTTGGGTAAGGGTTCCCACTAAGGGCCTTCAAGAGCGTAGCTGACACTCAGAAAACTTCACATAAAAAGGCCGTGCGTGACCTGCCTCAAGTTGTTGTCCGTTGGGCTCTGCGGTCACTCTCCCAGGTCTCCAAGACCAGCACACTAATCTGCCTTCCTTTTCAGGTCCCTCAAGAAACAACCTTCCACGGCTTTTTCAAAAAAATTAAACCATAATAATACTTTTAGTAATTTGGATTTAAAAAATTTTGCAAAAAATAAACAGAATTATTCTTTAAGATTGGTGTATATTTTTAAAGAATTTTCGTTACAAACATCAAAACTACCCTACTGTGTATATATAGCAGAAAGTTGGAGAACTGTGAAAGCTATCATTTGAAAGATACAAGTGATTATTAACAGTTGTTTACACAAGATATTGAGCAACCGTTGGTCAGAAATCATCAACAACAGCAACAACAACCAGACTATGAGAGAGAACAAACCACAATCCAAACGAGGAAGAAATTAGGAAAAACGGTGGAAGTGAACAGGAAGTGAACACATTGAGAAAAGCAGTCAACTGCGCCACAAAGAAAGCTCTTACTAAGAATCCTTGAAGCCAGAGAAGAAAGGGAAAGACCGGAGAAAACATGACGCTGAGAATCAGAAGTAGACGTTAAAAAACAAAAAAACAGCAATTGCGTAAAACTGAAAACGAAGGCCCATGATAGAGTTGTTTAGGGAAAGCTAGTCGGCAGCAGGTCTATATGCTAGATAAGCGGTAACAGGCCAAAGTGATTAGATAATTAAGTAAGTACTTAAAAAAAAGTCAATTAAAAATAATCGTCAAAATATAAACATTAGAAGAAAAAAGTATTTCTGAAATGATGATCATGATGATGACGTTTATGTAACGCGAATATATAAACAATTGCGTAATCCAAATGCATACCGACATATTTGGTTGAAAAACAATTTACGGTATGAAATACCACTTCAAATGAAATCAAGATATTTAAAAGGTTAGATAAAAAATTAATTCACTAATTAATTTTTCACATTTTATATTTAAAATAAATTAATTAAATAATTGAAAATTGAACAAGACAACAAACGAAATAGGACAAGAGTTTGTATTTATTTTATGAGAATAAATTTTAATTTATGAAAATGTAGGGTTTGTCACTAACTACGCTTGAAGCTATTACGAATTCACCTTAGTCGATAAAACACGAACGAGACAATGACCTAGCGTCCAGGTAGGCTACCTTGAATCCGAAGCTGAAGATAAAAGGCTTTGTAAGCGTAGAAAGTACATTCTACAAACAAACAGCAATCACAACACAATACAATCAAGCATAAAACTCTCGTTTATTTATACATCATAGAAACGTCCTTGGGACAGTTACGAAAATATCACACTAAAATACACAGCAGAACCAATCACAGCCATGGATTTTCCTGATGGGAAATGAAATCTCAAGGTCAACTGATCAGTCCATGCTGGCAAACGTGAAATCCAAATTAAGGCATTTATCAAGCGAGTTCTGGGGATCTAACATCCCCAACAGGGAATCATTTAATTCAGGAAAAATGAAAGAATTTTTCCATCAAGAATAATTTGAGAAGTAGATTCATGCAACAAGTTGATGCGTAATGGAAATGATAATAAGATAATACGATTTTTGTATATATGTATATAACCGCTGAAATGGTTTTGCTACTTTCGTTTGATGAGTGCGTTGGCTGTGTTGTATGTCGAGTCTGGTTCGTTGATTCGTTCAGCGAATTCATTAAGTTCCTGATCTGCTTTGTCGATGTACGGCGTTAGGATTTCCAGTTAGTGGTTCTGTTCGATTTGTCCTCGAGATTACCAACTGGTTGGGTATATTTGATTTGTCGTCGGAATCGTCGAATTATGTAATGAGTGTTTACTGATCTTCTGTGAAGACGTATGGACGAATGAATCGACGAATGTAATGAAGTGAATGAATCGAGCGAGCGAATTAGGGGATGATATGAATGAACGACGGGCTCACTGTTTGAGGTGGCCTGTGGTGACCCCATTTCGACGTCGGGTTTACCATTTGTAGTGTGTCGATTTACGGCGTGCTCTTAAGATCGGTAATTAGTTCGTCTAGACAATCGTTACTAACTAGCGTCTGACGGTTTATAAATCAGAAGGTGAACTTGTAGTGTTGAATACGTTTATTTGGGACACACCACAAAGCGAAGTGGAGAAGCAGTGAATAGAAGGGATGAAGCGACGTGAATTGGAGAAGGCTGATGAGTCAACCCAGGATTACAATGCGAACGAATGGGCGAAGGAAGCGAATGAACAGGCGAAACGCGCTCGAGAAGTCTAATGAGCCAACTCAAAGAGATAAAGCATGACTAAGAATATATAGTCAGACAAGAATAAGATAGACATGCAACAAGCGAAATAGGCACACATGAATAAAAACGATGAATGGTTGACAAGGTCAAATGACAAGTGGAACATGTCATGTGAGCTCATACAAACCAGACAATAATAAGAACGAATGGGTACATATAAATTGTTGCAATACACAAGTGGCTTGGTTAAATAGATTAATCGAAAGGGCTTAACCAAGTTAGAATGTAAGCTAACTCGAATGTATGTGGAGGCACTACAAATTGATTTAGAGCATAGAATCAATGTTTCATGTGAGAAACACTATTGACAAACAATTCATACATGCATGTGAATATCTTTTTTTTACCATGATTAAGAGTGTACCAAAGTTTATCAAACCAAAAAAAATAGAAAGTGAGCGAGCGAACAAGTTGTAAAGTGAAGCCAATTCTGGTTGCATAGGAAAAGTTAATATAAATTTATTTTATCGCTTACGCATAAAAACGTATATCGTGGGACAATCGAGTAAGCAATGCTGTCGTTACGAAACGAGTACTAGGTAAAGATGGCAGATCAATAGATGAAGTGGGGAAGATTCATCAGTTCAGAAAAAATTGAGAAAAAACCCGATGAATGAGGAAAGTGTAAGTTGAAAAAGAATTTCAATATTATTGAAACATTTAGCAAATAGAATTACTGATGAGAACATATATATATAGAGAGAGAGAGATTGTTTTTTGCATAGAGAACCGTGAGATGTTGGCAAGCTTAACACCATAAACTGACAGGAATACAACACATTAACACACACACCCATACACACACATACCTATCCATACACGTACATACCAACCAACCCTGTGCATGAGAGTAGTGTACATGAAAACTAGGTAAATTTCTATTTCTTTCACTACTGAGAAATGTAGTAGGAGATAAAAAAAAAATTTTCATTTTAATGTACAGGAAGGCATACACTACCATCATCAACACAACAAGGTAATCTATTTATTGATTAGAGAGGTGAGTGAATATGACAAAATGTCTTTTCTTTACAGAGGAAACAAAAAAAATTAACAATTTTCATAATGAAATTCATTCTATGCGAATAATTGGAATAGACTTATTATTTTTTTTTAGGGGGAGGGCGAGGGAGAAGGATAAACAACAACGCCGATAGGATAGAAGAGATTGTTGTTATAAAATGAGTTTGATTATTGTGTTTAGACTGGATGATCGATCGATCGATCGATTTGGCTGTATAATAATTTCGTGTTAACGACAAAAAAAAGACGGATAGTAGTAGTAGTAGTGTGGTGTGAGCTACTTATAAGTAGTATATGACGTGAGTGTAAACGTAATGTCTGGCAGCAGAAGATGGGGGAAGATCAAGAAAGGAAGAGTTAGAAGAAAACAATGGAATTTGTGTGAAATAGCATGAATAGTGACAATGGATTGATGTTTTGCAACAGGAACAGTCCAATTCGATATGATGAACTGATGTATTTTGCAAATTAACGATTTACGATATGGTTTTTCGTATTTTACCAATTAACTCTGTGTAATTTTCGATAAATACAATTCGATTGCCCTCACCTGTGTTCTCCATCACCATCATACCCATAGAAGCACATGAGACCAAATTGGCCACAATCAAATTCTTTCTACACCTCTTAATAACTCTCTTATCGCCTCGACGAACCCTTCTTTCGATCGTTTATCACCTCACGCCACTGAAGCAAAGAGTATCAGTTCACGAAACATTATTCCTGGTCTCTTGAAATCCCGAACTAAATTGCATATAAGACCCTACACCAAATAGAGCAACAGGCTTCATTAGCTAGAACTCTGGAATCCCGGGCGATCGATGCATGTTGCGATCTAGTACTATTTTTTTTAAATACAATCAATTGTAAGATGCAGGTATATCCGGCTGATAAGCCCTTCTTATTAGGACGAAATACGGAGTCATACCATTTATCTCTGTCAAAAAGCAACTGATCAATTACACTCCTCTTAAATATCAATAAGAAGATTTCAACAACTAATAAAAAATGAAATAATAATTCCTATTCTATAATTTACATCGTTTCTATTCACCAAAAATTCAGTATTCTAAGGAGAAAACAAACAATTTCAGTCAACAAGTCTGAATATTAATCGAATTCGTTAAAGCTATTAATGACTTACTTCCGATTAATGAAACAGACCTGTCTGTCATAACATAGGACTTCGTACGTACGTACGTACCTACGTACGAACATAAGTTCATGTTACTATACCACATCCTCATACAGACGCAATGGTCAGTTCAAATCTAATAGTGGTAGAGATAGTAGAAATATAAGCGATAATAGGGAAGATATGATTCGAGAAGTAGAATTCAGTGAGATAAGGTTAGAAAGAGAAAGACAGAGGTAATGAGGAATTCAGAAGACTAAAATTTAAAAAGAACACAAAGAGTGGATGAACCTGAGTCATTGCAAACGAATCTAAGCCATGTCGTTCAAGGTGTCTAATCATCGGTGACTTTCGTCTCGTTGAACCACAACCAGGTAGTCTACATCTACCAACATGACTCAGTCCAATTGTCAGTGACTTCATGGATTTCTGCCATGTTTTTTTTTTCAAACATATTATGATATTATGATACTATTATGATACAATTTCCTATTCTGATTTCAATGCGAGTTCATTATTTACACTCTTATCTAGCTTCTTCCACTGCATTTCGAGGCTAGTTAGAATGAAGGCAAACTGTCAGGTGTTCATGCTGTGTATTGATCGCTAAAAGGTCATCTCTCTATGCGTATTGATCTAAGTTAGGACATAACATTTACAAATTTTACAAACAAGTTTAATTATATAATACCCTGAATTCATTTTGTGATTTTCTTACTTTCTCTGTTTAGTTATATTATATTTAAGAGAGCGATAAATAACTGGAGCTATTTAACTAGCTTGTCATTGAAAGCAAATGATATCAACACCTTTTACCTGAAGCCATGATACAACGAAAGATTGATTAGTGAGGCGTTCACGCGCAAGACCGAAAGTCCTGGGTTCAAATCCTGCAAGTATCCGAAGTCATGGATGCGCGCTGCCGATGAGTCTTATACCAGGACCAAACGGCTGTCTTTCAGTGCTTCCAAGTTTTTATTAGTGATCTAACAATGACTGATTCATGATTGGTGTATTCTAAATTTTACAGAAAAAAATTGCTAATTGCTGTCATCTAAGTGTTCTGGTTCCTTCTTTTACCTGAAAAAGTCTAGTTATTCAGTGATGAACAACAGATTGAAAGCACTGTTGAACCCGATTGATTCATTGGTTAAACGTAACCAATCTGACCAGTAGATCGTCAAGTGACAACTCTCAGTCAGTCAGTCAGTTGCAACGTAGAACTTCGTACGTACGCAAGTACATAAGTTCAGGTTGCCATACCACATTAACACAGAGATGCAAATGTCAAATCAAATCCCATAGTGATAGTAGAGACAGTAGAGGTATTAATGGTAATGACGAAGAATAGGGTTTGAAGATATTATTCAAGAAATATAATTCAGTGAGATAAGGTTAGAAAGACAAAGGTAGATGTGCTGACGAATCCAGGAGATAAGGATTTGAGAGAGCACAACGAATGGATGCACTTGCGCCATTCCAAACGATTCTCAGCCATGTCGTTCAAGGTTTCTAACCATCCGTGACTTTCGTCTCGCGGTCCCCAACCAGGTAGTCTACATCTACCAACATGACTCAGTCCATTTGTCAGTGACTTCATGGATTTCTTCCATCTTTTGGTCTGGCCGCCTCTAACTTTCTTCCAACCTACTCCGATACCACAAAACATAGCTCGTCGAACCAGTCGGTGGTTGCCCAGTCGTAACACATCTCCCAACTATCTCGACTGATGAAGTTTCACCACTTCATCTATTGATCTGCCATCCTTACCTAGTACTCGTTTCCTAACGACAGCACTGCTTAATCAATTGTCCCAGGATACACGAGCAATGCTTCTAAAACATCTATGATCGAATACTAGTAACCTACGTACATCTTCTACTCTTAACAGCCATGTTTCGCATCCATATAGGAGAAATGAAGCAAACTGCCGCTCAGTACACTTGTCCTTTGGTCAACGAACGGATATCTCTTGCCTACGCCATAAACGACGTAAATTGGCTAAAAAGCAAATCGAGCTTTCTGTATCCATCGACAACTCAAAATCAGTTTAAAACAATTTTTTTATTAGAACAGAATCTAGAATTTTTTTTCTTCATAAACTAATCACAGCAAGAAAAAGATAAACTATCAGTTTACTACAATGCCAAAGAAAATCAAACCTTGAGAAAGTTTGATTATATCAAGGCATTAATTATCATACATATAGTACTACTACTGTATGAGTTTGTCGAATATTAAGTAGTATGAGTACATTGGGTGCTCTTTCTCTGTGTATATTGGTTTCCATATGATATATATATATATATATATATATATATATATATATATATATATATATCTGTATAGTTGAAATAACATGTCAAACATTGTAAATTACAAATGTACTTGTGTGTGTGTGTGTACGTGCACACAGTAGAAATGGGTGTATTGGTTAGGATTAGGTATAGATGTATGTGTCTGTGTAGTGTGTGTGTGTGTAAGAAACTAGCATACACTTGTCAGTAAGTGTATTTATTTCTAATTGAACAACATTTAATGAAATCATTATCAACTTGAGCATAAATAACATCCATAGAATAAAATAACATGTCATTGATAAGTTGACAAAAAGTAAAAATGCAAACAAACAATCAAACAATCAAATAAATGATCAATTGTTTATTTATTGTTAAGCGCAATAAATGAATTATCAGGAAGAAGCGTTGGAGTTGGTGGATAAGACACACACTACGAAAAGCACCTAACTGCGTCACAAGACAAGCCCTCATCACATGGAACCCTCAGAGCAAAATGAAAAGAGGAAGGCTAAGAAGCAACACATTACGCCGAGAAATAGAGAAATATATGGAAAGAATGAACAAACATTGGACAGAATTGGAGAGGGAAGCCCAGGACAGACAGAGTTGGTTGGAGGAAACTGGTGGGCGGCCTATGCTCCATTGGGGGTGACAGGCGTAAGTAAAGTAAGTAAGCCATAAATCAATTGAACATAAGACAAAACAAAACACTAAAACACAACGCTTCATGTTATCAAGTAAAAAAGCTGACTAGTAAACACACACCTATAAATGAATTCAATATATGAATGATAAGATAATGAAATTCAGTAAAACAAATCCCTGTAAAATTGAACATTGAATGAGAATGATGTTTTGATGTGTAAAAACAAAATTGTAAAAGTTAGACAAACTATCAGTTTAAAATATTAGTTCAAGTTATCATCAATCTGAAGTGAGTAGTAACGACCGGTAACGACACTCTCATAACATTTTCAATTTCGCTTCGCATGCCGGTGGTTTTGTAATCTCTGTGTGTGTGATACGATAATAAACGTGACTGATTTATAAACCGTTGGTTATCAAGACGAGCAGTTACACAAAATTTAGGAATATATCGGATACTGAGCACATCACATAACTGGTGAGCCCATATCCATCACAAATTTTGAAAAAAAACAGGTCAGTAGTAACGTAAAACATCATCAAAATCTAAGAGTACTTTCTTTTGAACAAGGCATACTTCAAACGTTAGCGAAATAAGATTCAAAAACTCAATACTAATGGAGTAACAATAAAATTATATATGTATGTATATATATATATATATATATATATATATATATATATATATATATATATAAGAGATTCAATGTAATGACATTGATTTTATTGGAAGTATCTATTTTTCATCTACAGAAATCCTTAAAAGTAAAAGAATCTTTTCAATTAGAGTTATGGAGATTAGTGTTTTTACACATTTGAAATCATCAATCAATCATTGTTAGACCACCATTAGAAATTTGGAAGAACTGGACAGCCGTTTCGTTCTGGTATGGGACTTATCAGCAGTGCATATCTATGACTCCGGGACCTCACAGGATTCGAACCCGGGTCGCACAGAGTTAAACATTAAAACCGTTGGGTGCTGGCACAGTGGTCCAATGTTTAGGCGTTCGCGCACAATGCCGAAGGTCCTGGGTCCGAATCTTGCGGGGTGCAGGAGTCGCGGATGCGCACTGCTGATGAGTCCCATACCAGGAAGAAACGGCCATCCAGTGCTTCCACATTTTTAATGATGGTCTGAAAATCAATGGTTGATGATTTCAAATGAGTTAAAGAATCAATGTTTAATATATAGAGTTTACAAGTTGGCCAACTTCATTGTTGAACTATTTCTTCTACCGATTAGAACTTATGTTGCAAAGAATTTGATGTGATAAACAGCTAATTTAAATAATATACGAAATCTGTAATCAAACATGGACTTAAATTCTCTGATCTCAATGTGCTGTGGTACGTGTAACTCGGAACGTGTCTCATAGGTATTATGCATTAAAGAGTTGCTCAGAATTTACTACCACATAGGAGAGTATCGGATTTGAATTTACGGCCTCAATCAAAGCGACTTGAAGACCAGAAGACAACCAACAGTCTAATTATTTTGAAAATGAATATTTGAAGATAAATTGAGCATATTTTGTTAGTAAACTACGTCCAAGTTCATTAGATTGCTACATTTACAACAATCTATGTATTTATTTACGATAGACTTTGTTTCGCACTAGTTGGCGATTCGAACTAAAATAAGTGAAAAGTGTGTTCGCATATCGTACTTGTTAATTTTAAAATGTTTTTGGATTGAATAATTCATAAGTTAGCTGATGCCTGAATATGAACAGTCCCGTCTGTACACAAGTGTCGCAGTATTTTAGCTCAGCAAGATGAAAATCAAATTGTTGAACGTAGTGGTAGTCATAGTAGTACTGTAGTGAACGAGAACACAGGTCGGGCAACCGAATTGTATTTAACGAAATTACAGGGTTACTCAGTAAAATCGGAAGACCATATCGTAAATCGTTAATTTGAAAAATATCAGTTCATCATATCGAACTGAACTGGTCCTGTTGCAAAACACCAATCCATTGTCACTGCTCATGCGTTTCATACAAATTCCATTGTTTTCTAACTCTTTTGTTTTCTTGATCTTCCCCCATCTTCTGCTGCCAGATAGTACGTTTTCAACTCGCGTCATATACTACTTATAAGTAGCTCACACCACAGTAGTAGTAATAACAGTAGTACTAGTGACACTAGTATCAAAAGAGTTTAAAAAATATTTGAGCAGAAAGATTAATCTTCAGGGACAGACAAGTACTGCTGTGATGTTTCGTTCTATGAGCTGCATGTTTTAGTTGTGTTCTTCTGATACAATCAAAACAAAGATGCAAACAACGACAGCAACCAATCAAGATTGAAGTTAACTGAACAAGCTACGGGTTATGCACGTGCAGTGATTCGAATACTTCACTTATTCTATATCTGAAGTTCATGCTGATGTTGTTGTTGTTCAGAAGAAGAACCAAAACACTCAACTCAGAGAACGAAACTCCGCCACAACAATCATCCAGCTGAGCTATATATAAATTTTCTTCACCATCATCTCATAGACAAGTCACGAAATCTCAGCGCGGGTACAGAAGGCTCGATTGGCTTTTGCCAACCTACGTCAATTATGATATCCATGATATCCGTTTGCTAACCAAAGGACGGATGTACTGCGCAGCAGTTTGCTCCGTTCTCCTATATCGCTGTGAAACATGGCCGTTAAGAGTAGAAGATGTTCGTAGGTTACTAGTATTCGATTATAGATATTTAAGAAGCATTGCTTGTATATCCTGGGACAACCGAGTAAGCAATGCTGTCTTTAGGAAACGAGTACTAGGTGTAAGGATGGCAGATCAATAGATGAAGTAATGAAACTTCATCAGTTGAGGTGGTTATGACATGTGTTACAAATGCCTAACCACCGACTGCCTCGACGAGCTTTGTTTTGTAGTGTAGGAATAGGTTGGAAAAAAGTTAGGAGCGGCCAGACCAGAAAAACATGGCAAAAATCCATCAAGTCACTGACAAGTGGACTGAGTCATGTTGGTAGATGTAGACTACCTGGTTGGGGTCCGCGAGATGAAAGTCACCAGTGGGTAGAGACCTTGAACGATACGGTTCAAAATCGTTTGCAATGGCGTAAGTGCATCCATTCATTGTGCTCTCTCAAATCCTAATCTTCTGGATTCGTCAACACCTCTACCTTTGTCTTTCTAACCTTATCTCATTGAATTATACTTCTTGAATAATAATATCTTCAAACCCTAGTCTTCTTCATTACCATTATTACCTCTACTATCTTCATCAGTATGTGATTTGATTTGACATTTGTGTCTCTGTGCTTATGTGGGATGGCAACATGAACTTATATACATACGTACGAAGTTCTTTCGTTGCAACTGACTGACTGACATAGACTAGTCCTATTTAAGGCCTTAAAATTCGAAAAAAAATTTACTTTATACA
>OX103973.1:46822668-46866751 GCA_944470395.2 Schistosoma turkestanicum
GTTAGTCTCTATACGAAATGCAACTCCGAAGTTTAATTACATACAACAACATTCACATACTGAATTTCATTCGAATACTTTGTGCATCTAGGATTACAGTAAATTGACTTTATGACACTTTTTAACCATTTTTCAAAAAATGCTGATATTTTAATCAACACTGATCATGCTGTTATCTGATGGCCTAGGGGATAACATTCGATGACAAAGGGAGAAAAAAAACAGTTTACAGGCGATCAACTGTTAAATAATTTTGTATACTTTACTCTCGTTGTTTACCACTTAATTTGACTTCGTTTGACTTGGCTTACTAACAGTAATGTTGCCCTGCTGTGAGATGAAGTGAAATATTCGGCACCTAAACTTTAAACGTGTGCTCAAAATATTCTAATCAACATTGAATCTGAAAGTTTTAGGTGATAGTGATTTCGATGAAAATGGTTACTGTATTGAAGTCACGGCAAGACGATGTGAATATAACGCTGATAATGCAATTTCAGTATTTTTGTAACATTTGCCGATATGTGTTTCTCTTTTGTTTATTCATTATCTTCAATATCAGTTCCTGATCATCCACAACAACTCAATACACTTGTTCAACTCAATATCAGCAGCAGCGCGTCTCAACATACACAAACTGTAAATCAAGATACGCCAATAAAACACAACATGTGACACCGAATTAAATTCTATGGAGATGCTTTGGAAGACGAATGAACCTGGACAGCATCATTATTGAGCAAGGTAATTATTGAGCAATAATAAGGACGAATGGTACATAAAAACTATTGCAAAACGAGTGGCTAGCTTAAATAAATTAATCGAAAGGGCTTAACCAAATTAAATGTAAGTGAACTGGAATATATGTGGAGGCACTACAAGCTCTTTGCATTAACATTCCATGGATACAACAAACAAAACCCTTGCTGTTACTGATGTTTAATTTTCATTATAATGTTCAATAATCTACTGCAAATCAATGTTTCAATACGTTCAGTCAGAGTACAAGCCAAACAAACATAACCAGCGTAAGGTCACTGTTGTGAAATCAACTTTTATTAGAATTAAAAATTAGTATAGCCAATAAGATATTTCTACTTTTGAAACAGAAAAATATATTTTATCCGTTTAACCTTTAAGGATGTAATGATGGTTGAACAAATTTATCATAAACGATGGACTGTAGCTTAGGCGAAATGATACATTTATAGCAAAACGTTAAAAAATTGAAAATCATCAAACTGAATATTCATCAGTCTGATTAATATATAAATATATTTGAATCATTCATCCAAGTTCATTGATCAATCTTAAATGGTATTCTAACTAACTTTCGCATGTTAAAATGGTATTCTCTCTGCTTTTGATAATATATCAATGTCAATGTGTAAGTGATTCTTCATTCAAACATGACAAGTAGTGTTTTGTTCTTGAGAATGTTATATTAATGATATATCGGGTCGAATATGATATAAGAAAAATTAGGAATAGTACTGATGAATCTTAAACAAATTTCTATAAAAACCTTTCAGTACGACTATTGTGCGATATAATTGGTACAATTAACTATTAACCTAAGATATTATGAAATATAGATATCCTTGTTGAATGTAGACGTAGAAATTGGCGGAGGATGTTCGCAATGGGATGTACCGGATGTAAGTCTCTATACGAAATGCATGTCCGAAGTTTAATTACATACAACAACATTCACATACTGAATTTCATTCGAATACTTTGTGCATCTAGGATTACAGTAAATTGAATTTATGACACTTTTTAACCATTTTTCAAAAAATGCCGATATTTTAATCAAGACTGATCATGCTGTTATCTGATGGCCTACGAGATAACAATCGATGACAAAGGGAGAAAAAAAACAGTTTACAGGCGATCAACTGTTAAATAATTTTGTATACTTTACTCTCGTTGTTTACCACTTAATTTGACTTCGTTTGACTTGGCTTACTAACAGTAATGTTGCCCTGCTGTGAGATGAAGTGAAATATTCGGCACCTAAACTTTAAACGTGTGCTCAAAATATTCTAATCAACATTGAATCTGAAAGTTTTAGGTGATAGTGATTTCGATGAAAATGGTTACTGTATTGAAGTCACGGCAAGACGATGTGAATATAACGCTGATAATGCAATTTCAGTATTTTTGTAACATTTGCCGATATGTGTTTCTCTTTTGTTTATTCATTATCTTCAATATCAGTTCCTGATCATCCACAACAACTCAATACACTTGTTCAACTCAATATCAGCAGCAGCGCGTCTCAACATACACAAACTGTAAATCAAGATACGCCAATAAAACACAACATGTGACACCGAATTAAATTCTATGGAGATGCTTTGGAAGACGAATGAACCTGGACAGCATCATTATTGAGCAAGGTAAATTTGATGCAGGTACGATGGCGCGGATCACAAGGCGAGAACAGCATTTCTAGAATTGAGGAACAACTGAAACACCACACAACCATCAACCAACAGCAAAATCAGAATTTTTATCACAAATGTCGAAATAGTTGTATTCTATGTGCGAAAACCTGGAGAGTTATAAAAGCCTTCATCCAAAATATATCAGTATTTATCTGTATCAGCATTAACCTACTGTCGGAAAAAACGAATCTGTTTTTCAATCACAAAACGTGTTTTCAGTGGATAGGACACACGCAGCAAAAATCATTCAACCGCTTAGCAAAATGAGCCCCGTACAGAGCTGGAAACGAGAGTTCAGGAATGTGTAGGTTGTAACTTACTTGTCGACGGCTTTTACTTTATCGTTGTTAAGAAACATCAGTTAGTAAGTAAGAGTATGAACCGGCAGTGTACATGGCAACGCAAACAACGCGATTACTGTCAACTATTTTATTGTACATTCAAAGTGTAAACACAAACAATTTCACCTAAAAACATATTTATCCTGCAATAAAAGTCGGTGTTTCCTGTGTAATATTCTTGTAAGATGGAAAAGATTTTGCAGTAATTATGTAAGCAACTAAAACATTTTATTTTGCCCGGTAATCATAGTGCAGCTTGTAAAGCGTTGTTATTTCGCAATTACCTGAGCCTATTGTTATTTCATTTAGTTAGTTTCAAAATTGTTCATATAATGTGGAAGCTAATGTCAACTGAGAAATTAAAAATATATTTTTCGCACACGGTTTTCAAATTCGAACAGGGAAATGTTTTATTCGATTTGGAGCATATAAAGAAAATATCATAAAGTGTGACTTTTCGTAAAACTAAACAATTAAGTGTTTTTCAGTCTTGTTACTTCACCATATTTCAGGCTCTTGCTAAACGTCTTGGTCTCCAATCGAATATTTCGTGTGAATAAACACAAATTCTGACTACTCATATTCTGCACCATCGAATTATTTTGAAATATTCAAAAGAACAGTTAATGTTCAATGGACAAAAATGGC
This sequence comes from Schistosoma turkestanicum, assembly GCA_944470395.2. Classification (NCBI taxonomy): domain Eukaryota; kingdom Metazoa; phylum Platyhelminthes; class Trematoda; order Strigeidida; family Schistosomatidae; genus Schistosoma; species Schistosoma turkestanicum. The sequence goes on from OX103973.1 coordinate 46,826,108, forward strand.
ATTCCTGACTACAAACGAATTCTTCACAATGTCTGAATATGCGATTTCCGTTGTTAACACACAATAAAGCGCTATCACATGTGGTTAAAATAGTGTAATTCCGAGATCCGATTTTGTGTCGATTCTCCTTTTAAACGATTGACTGCTTATACCAATCGAATAAAAACAAATGATAAATTATTTTTTCAGCAGTAACTATTTCATATTTTAGAAGTGATATTAGAACTAACAAAAATGGAATAACCTGGATAAATTTTGTGATATTCAGTGAAGTCCGTATACACTCATTTCTTTCCTGAATGTTGTGCGCATGTCACCAAGGCATTTATTTAGTTGAATATATTTTTGATTAGTTGATTGAGGAATGAAGTACAAAACGTTTACACCAGTCGGTCATTTGGTGTTAATTATTCAATGAATATTGTGCCAGTGAACTGCAGAGAGCAACTACGCAAATCATTATCGGATTCTGTTAACTTAGTTGCACTGGATGTTCATGATCTTAATTCTGAATATTCATGTTTAAATGAATACACTCATTTCTTGAATTAATATCGAAATACAACACCGGACTGAAAAAATCTAGTAGCATATATTTATGAAGTATTTCATTATATCAGATAGAGTAAGTCAGACTTAAGTGTTGTGGCTAAAGCGTCATGGATGTCAATTTGAATGTACCGTCGGTTCCCCTACAGTCCACATTTTCGATAACATTAAGATAGATTTGAAAGGTTCCGTCAAAATTGATAGGTTGTATAGAAAAATTCAATGAAGTGAATTTTTTAAACCAAAAAGTCAAAGGGGTTTCGTCCGAATTCATATTCACCGCAAACATAAACCTCTGTTTGCTCCAATCCATATTACAATTCCTTGCATTTCGAGCAGTTAAGAGACTTATACCATCACATACCTCGGATCCGTCCTGACGCCTAACCTTCTTCGCCATCCTCAAAAACGCCAGATAATCTTCTTCTGATACTGACTTCTCACTAGGATAGACGTCAAAAAGTTTTGCATAAGGCTTACATGTTCGATCTACAAGATGTTGTACCTTGTTAATACAACTAACAACGTTCTTAAGTTCACGTCATGAGGTAGGTGCAAATACATTCGAAGGATTCCCATGTTCCGCACGCAGATGACTAATCGCTTTCATATCATGTCCTGTTTTTAGACGATTAGCTAATCGTCCAAATATACTACTAGCTATCCTTGCACGGGACGAAATAAACTCAGTCCCTTCATTATATTCTTTCAAATGTCTTTTGCCCTTTTGTAACCTGACGAGGCTTCCATCATGAGACATCGTTCAATGGCAGCCTTAGCCTTACACTTGCAGTCATGGACTAGATACAACAGACGCTCGTTATCGTAATCAACTCTGGATTCTATAAAAATTTGTAATTGATGCTTAAATTTAAAATAATCACGATGTTGACCATCAAAATAACTCAATTCAACCTTTGGCTATTCTACGCTAACTGCCGATGTCTTAGACATCATATCCTTTCCAGGTACTTCAAAATTCTCTTTCAAACTGCGGCCCTTAGTGCCCTCGCACGATGACTCACGATAATGAGTATTAAACATAATATTATCCTTATCAGAGAGTGAACCATTTAGGCAAATACCATCAAAAGACACCTGCGGTTTAACATTTCCTTCATTCAGTTGTTCTTCATAGCTTCCACCCGAATTCGAGCTAAGCTTCTTCTTCATCATACGAGAATTCATTAAAGCACCTGAAATTCAGCGGAAAAGAAACCCCTACTATCTATTTCGGTTATCCAGTTTGTGAGAAAACACAGCTTATCGATGATATGTCACTGTGAAAGTGACGGCTCACCACACTACTTGAAAAGCAGAGTACATTTTGTAGGAAACCTATACAAAAATGCATTCAAAGACATCCAATACATACTTAGTTATAATAACTCCATAGTTACATCTTAAAAAGAGGCTTTCCGACATTTGAAATATGTAAACTTACTGATCATTGAATTAAGCTGTGAAAGCGACTTTTATGGATTTAGTCGCATCTAATCACTCAATCGTCGTTCTAATCCATTCAGTTGAAATATTTATGAAACGGATCAGTTTGTTGATGTATTTTCATAAAAAAACAGATATCGATGCTTTGTTTGGATGAAGGATGTAATCCTCAACTAACCATCTTGCCAGTTGTCGAAATTGCAGAAATTTACTTCTGATTATAAAATGTGTCAGGAAAAGATGATAATTTCAGCAAACTAATAGATAAATTTTATAACACTTCGTGTAGTTTTATGGTATTTTGAAAATTGAAACTTCAATGTATCCTTCGAACAACAATTCAAATGATGTGTTTACTTGTTGAATGATCGAATCATCAATTCTTGTTTCTCCTGTCTTTTATTCGTCGCTGAAACTGAACTTGCTAATCCGCTTGGCCTTAGGTGAATCGCACAATATGTCATTTCCATTTAATTCAACATACTTTTCAGAATTCGAAAGATTTCTTCACAATAATTATTGTGAATTTATTGATTGAAAGGTGGCCTGATTTACTAAGTAATGTAGTTAATCAACTCTATTGTTTTGATGACCTTTATTGTGCTTAGAAATATGATCAATGCTACTTTTTACATAAATTACCACATTCTTTCTAAAAAGCCTGCGTGGCTGTAAGCTAATATTAGCCTGCCACCAGTAAGCATTACTAAGGCACGTGCCAAGGCATAAGAGACAGATATGAACAACGTATTTGCATATCGACATCATTACTCCAAAGGTTTCCAGTTGTCATGTTTTTCTCTCAGCATTCTGTCTACAGTCTATATTTTTTATGGACCACTTGATCTCAACTGATTTGTTTACTAGAACAGAACAAGTGTTTATGTAGAAGTTCATGTGTAGCTTTTTGCTCATTTCGATAAAAGTTCAAAGTGAGTAGGAAGTAAAATGCTTGTGAAATGAAACACAGATGTCTGATTGAACAAGCACCACAGCTAAGAATATCTTCTTAACAACTGGAGTTTCATTTAATTCCCTTCATGACGAATATGGAAGCCCATAGGAACATTATTTTCGGGGACTTTGAAAAAGGATTTTCCAACTCAATTTATTTTATCCATCTGGTCGGTTGTTTTGAAGACTGTTTTCCTGCAATCGCAACTGTCTTCAAAACAATCACTTCGAGAATAATGTTTTTGACTTTTCTGTACGAAAACAGAATTTTGGAATAAGGTAAATGTTTCATGAGCTCAGCCTTCTTTCTGGGTTACTCAACTGAAACATTCCGTCAACTTAGATATTTAGCATCACACGTAATACGAATTTAATAACGGTCAGACGCGTCTAGAAATATGGTTGAAATTGACGTCCCATTTTTTGATGTAACGACATGTTTAGTGTTAAAGAAATTGACTACTAAACGTATTAGGAGTTCGAAGTTATTTGACTGCAGTGCCAAAATAGGAATGTTACAACTGAATTCTAAGAAGTTTTGTATCAATTCACACATATTATTCAGAATGTTATTTTTGTTAGGCTGAAGAATAATCGGTCTACTCACCTGTGTGACGCTCAAAAACCTGCCCACATAGTTGAATAATTTTATCCACTGAATGAAAAATCACCACAAAATAGCATGTCATGTCTTATGTCTCATTAGAAAAAATGTGGTTACAAAAAGAAGGATCGGTTGTTCACGAAATTTCTACAAACAGCTGGAGGCCAAAAAACACATCGTAGAAAGCATAAGATCAAAGAGCCTCATTATTATATTCTGTAAATCAACATAATAACTAACAACTTGGTTCTTCTGAATTTCCTCTATTCATACGAATAACTTCCAATTAGTTATCTCACTGGTGAATTGTCTTCATTAACCTACATAAGTGCAGGTGTACAGTTAGTAAACTTACCTTTGTTTTATCCATAAATGTATGTGCGAAGCCGTTGTTCGGCTTTGAACAAGAATATTTTCTGTTCCACTCCTTGTCCCGCTTTGCTTCATTCCTCTTTTTTCAGAACCTTATTCCAATCCACATATATTAGTCTGGATATTTGCCGCAGACTTGATTATCCTACCCAAGAACGTGTGAAATCATTAGCTGATGAATATCAACCAGACCTTTGTACATTTACTGCATCAACTCTTGTTAGATGCAAACCTGTCTCTACCATGAATCCTTCCGCAGTCAATAATATGATAGTCGTAACGCAACCTTCGTAACTTGCGCCAATTATTCGCATTGTACATTCCATCAATAGGAATCCAATGAATCTCGTGAAATGTTTCAGTAACTGTATATCGTTTTAAAAGAAATATGTTGCTAATCTTAACATTTTGATCTTGCCTGTAAATTGGCATGTCTCTTATAACATGTGTGTTATTTGAGAATAAATTATTATGATTATTTTGAAGGCTTCGCTTTTGGATAATCCATCCATGTATATATAATTGTGTTACCATCTGACTGGCTCTTTCTGTTCTATATTTTGGTACTTTAATTGATCCCATTTTCAGATTTTATCATTTGTATATTGTTATTATTTCTATATCTTGTACTTATACTCAAGTTTCCATGTTTCCTTCTGAAATATATATATGGTTACAGCCATATTTGGATTTGATACTCTAACAGTAACTGACTGTAAGCACTTATTCTGCCAGTAACGGAACCTATTGTAGTGATTAGAAAGTCGAAGGTGTAATATTGTTTTGGTAATTGTCTGAATTAACTTTTTGAATAAATACAGAAATGTTCTCTCCCGGAATTATCGTTTTTGGACTTGGACTGGGCGGGACGCGTGTGAATCTACACGTTTTGGGTTCAGAGCCAAGAAATAGAGTAAGATATGAGAGGAATGAACAAAAATCGGAAATAACTGGATAAGGAATCGCAAGACAGCGATAGTAAGTAATTAAGTCATAGTCGTTACTAACTACACATCCGCAGCAGCACAGTGTACTGAATGAACGAATTGCATAAGAAAACATATAATTATCATATCATTTTGGAGGTAACTTCAAAAATACTCTTTCTTACGATATTTCTAACAACTTGATGATAAGCATTTTGTTGGTGTAACATATGAAAATTTATTTCAGGAGTAGAAATATACAATTGGCTTTTATGCTATGAAAATTAATTAAAAATTAATCATTCAATCATAGCTTGTTGTAAGAAGCGTGACCGTTTGTATTTCAAATTACGGTAATGTCCACCTTGTGTGATTGCAAACATGCAATCTAAAAAAGCTTCACTCAGTTGCTCTTTGCAGTTCATTGTTCCCCCTATCTCGACCTCATACAGCGAAAGTCGCTTGTGAAATATAAAGATACCCGGATTTATATATGTTGTCGTGTCACAAACATGATCTATTACCAAACGTTCGCAGCACTTGCGCTCAGGTTATCGCCTATTACGAACGCGTGTCAGCCTTAGGCACCTAATGCGCCTCACAGTTACTCAGCATTCGACCCAGCAAGGAAACATTGCTATCAGCCATCAACAGACAGACTCCATTGACGGCTGCATCTCATTTCAGAGCCAGTGTGAGAACGTATATGTTTTTGCGTTTTTCTGTACGTAGGAACTCACTGCAAGAAAGCATTTCAGGGTTCCGCGTAATAATTGACTAGCTTACAATATAATTTATAAACATCCCCTAAAACAGTTCAGCAGCTATTTGAATGCTGTACACAACAGGGTGGCTGGAATTTATATTTGAAATGCCGTATATGTTGTGATGACACCTGCCAGTAAAAGAAACCTTGGAGTTAGGGAGAATAAGGTAATTCAATGGCATCTCATAAAATGACAGATTTTCGTGATCTTACACCGTCTAGCATGCTTCCACATCATTTTGAATGTCATTCCAAACTGCCACGTAATGAGAATTACCAACGTGGCCGTTCGGATGCTTTTCAAGTTGCATCCAATATATATTCTCAGCTAACAACATGCTCAATCCTCCCCCTTACATACGTGCTTAGGACCTGCAGGATAACTTGCAGAGTTCTAGGTAGATGGATCTGTACAACCGAATACCACCTGTTATTTGTGATCAAAATTACGTTTGCACAAATCTGGAAGCTTATTAAATTTTCAAAATCAGAACATGTTGTTTCGATCTAGATATCTAACACCATATGAGTGTAACGAGCCAGCAGAAAACGGTTTGTACACTCCGCACTGGCTCATTCTTAAAATAAAGAAATAACGAAGAAAAATGTGATGACCGATTCTATCGTATTTTTCGAGATCACATAAACAACCCCTCTGGGATTTTCGCATGATTCAGCGAATCGACTGCGAAACTATTGCAATGTGATGAAGCGGAGATCGCATAAACGAGTGAAAAAAATACAAAATACTGATCTGCATTTCTGACGGAGTATTATTATGAAGATGCTTGAAGATGATGCTATAACTTGATGAGAATGGTAATTGCACAACTACGCTGCAGTATTAGTCATAGGTCTTTAGTGATTCAGAACACTCTTGGAAATGTCTATACCAATGTTTTGTGATATCATCAAGCAATTTTACTTCTTTTGATTTCACTACCGAGAAGAAACCAGCATATTTAAATTGCAAAATAATAGAACTAATAGCAGTCCTGGTCAAAATTATTTTAGAATAGAAATCAGAAACTCATATGTCTTCAGCAGTTTGTAGAAATTTCTTGAACAAACAGTCCTTCTTTTCGCAAGCACATTTTTTCTAATGAGCCATAAGACATGACATGCTATTTTGTGGTGATTTTTCATTCAGTGGATAAAATTATTCAACTATGTGTGTGTTTGTTAAATCAGACATCTGTGTTTCATCTCACAAGCATTTTACTTCCTACTCACTTTGAACTTTTATGGAAATGAGCGAAAAGCTACACATAAACTTCTACATGAACACTTGTTCTGTTCTAGTCAATTGTTCCACAACATGATGATAGAGATGAAGAAAGTTAAATTCCTGAACAAATTATTCAACTGTGTGTGCTCGTTTTCGAGTGTCACACAAGTTAGTAGACCGATTATTCTACAGCCTAAAAAAATAGTTTTCGGAATAATTAGTGTGAATTCATACAAAACTTCTCAGAATTCAGTTATAACATTCATATTTTGGCACGGCACCCAAATAACCTAGAACTTCTTATACGTTTATCAGTCAAATTCTTCAACACTAAACATGTCGTTACATCATACGCAAAGTGTATTATGAGACGTCAATTTCAAACATATTTCTCGACGCGTCTGACCGTTATTGAATTCGCATTAAGTGTGATACTAAGTGATGCTAAATATCTAAGTTGACGGAATGTTTCAGTTGAGTAACCCAGAAAGAAGGCTGAGCTCATGAAACATTTACCTTATTCCAAAATTCTGTTTTCGTACAGAAAAGTCAAAAACATTATTCTCGAAGTGATTGTTTTGAAGACAGTTGCGATTGCGAGAAAACAGTCTTCAAAACAACCGACCAGATGGATAAAATAAATTGAGTTGAAAAACACTTTTTCACAGTCACCAAAAATAATGTTCCTATGGGCTTCCATATTCGTCATGAAGGGAATTAAATGAAACTCCAATTATTAAGAAGATATTCTTAGCTGTGGTGTTTTTTCAATCAGACATCTGTGTTTCATTTCACAAGCATTTTACTTCCTACTCACTTTGAACTTTTATCGAAATGAGCGAAAAGCTACACATAAACTTCTACATAAACACTTGTTCTGTTCTAGTTAATTGTTCCACAACTTCATGACAGAGATGAAGAAAGTTAAATTCCTGAACAAGACTCAGTGCGACTCCGTAAAACATCGAAATTGAGATAAATTGTAATCAGAAGTGTGTTTGAAAGTAAACAAATCAGTTGAGATCAAGTGGTCCAGAAAAATGAAGAATGTAGATAGAATGCTGGGAGAAAAACATGACAAACAGTAACCTTTGGAGTAAAGATGTTATTATTCAAATAGGTTGCTCATATCTGTCTCTTATATTTTGGCACGTGCCTTAGTAATGCTTACTGGTGGAAGGCTAATATTAGCTTACAGCCACGCAGGCTTTTTAGAAAGAATGTGGTAATTTATGTAAAAAGTAGCATTGATCATATTTCTAAGCACAATAAAGGTCATCAAAACAATAGAGTTGAATAACTACATTACTTGGTAAATCAGGCCACCTTTCCATCAATAAATTCACAATAATTATTGTGAAGAAATCTTTTGAATTCTGAAATGGATGTTGAAATAAATGAACTTGACATATTGTGTGGATAACAACGACGATACAGTGATTAGATGCGACTAAATCCATGAACGTCTCTTTCACATCTTAATTCAATGATCAGTAAGTTTACATATTTCAACTGTCGGAAAGCCTCTTTTTGAGATGTAACTGGAAGGACGAATTCTTCCAGAATTGGAAACTCATTGTGTTAATTTTGGATCGAGACAGTATAATATTGTCAAGGTAATTTTCTGTATTCCTATTTTGATAAATAATAGAACCGTTCTTACCCAGAAACTGATATTTTGAATTTAGACTGGGCAAGGCACCTATATGCTTCTTACTCTTTCCGAAATCAAAATTCACTGAGGTGAATATTTTATTGATCTAAACAATATTTGGAGAAGAATCTTTTGGATATCTTATTAACACCAATAAGTGGAGAAATGGAAAAGGTGAATTCTAATATCTGATCATTATTGTATCAATAATTTTGAGCTCCTTTTCCGCTGAATTTCAGGTGCTTTAATGAATTCTCGTATGAAGAAGAAGAAGAAGCTTAGCTGGAATTCGGGTGGAAGCTATGAAGAACAACTGAATGAAGATCATGTTAAACCGCAAGTATCTTATGAAGGTATTTGCGTAAATGGTTCACTCTCTGATAAGGATGATATTATGTTTATACCCATTATCGTAAATTTTCGTCAGAAAGCACTAAGGGTAGTAGTTTGAACGAGGATTTTGAAGTACCTGGAAAGGATGTGATGTCTAAGATACCGGTAGTAGGCTTAGAATTGCCAAAGATTGAATTGAGTTTTTTTGATGGTGAACATCGTGAATATTTTAAATTTATGCGTCAGTTGCAAATTTTTATAGAATCCAGAGTTGATTACGATAACCTGCGTCTATTGTATCTAGTCCATTACTTCAAGTGTAAGGCTAAGGCTGCCACTGAACGATGTCTCATGATGGAAGCCTCGTCAGGCTACAAAAGGGAAAAAGACATTTGAAAGCATATAATGAAGGGACTGAGTTTATTTCGTCCTGTGCAAGAATAGCCAGTAGTAGATTTGGACGATTAGCTAATCGTCTAAAAACAGGACATGATATGAAAGCGATTAGTCATCTGCGTGCGGTACATAGGAATCCTTCGAATGTATTTGCACCTACCTCATGACGTGAACTCAAGAACGTTGTTAGTTGTATTAACAAGGTACAACATCTTGTAGATCGAACAGGTAAGCCTTATGATGCAAAACCTTTTGACGTCTATCCTAGTGAGAAGTCAGTATCAGAAGAAGATTATCTGGCTTTTTTGAGGATGGCGAAGAAGGTAAGCATCAGGACGGATCCGAGGTATGTGATGGTATAAGTCTCCTAACTGCTCGAAATGCAAGGAATTGTAATATGGATTGGAGCAAACAGAGGTTTATGGGTGCGGTGAATATGAATTCGGACGAAACCCCTTTGACTGTTTGGTTTAAAAAATTCACTTCATTGAATTTTTCTATACAACCTATCAATTTTGACGGAACCTTTCAAATCTATCTTATTGTCATAGAAAATGTGGACTGTAGTGGAACCGACGGCACACTCAAATTGACATCCATGACGCTTTAGCCACAACACTTAAGTCTGACTTACTCTATCTGACATAATGAACTACTTCATAAATATATGCTACTAGATTTTTTCAGTCCGGTGTTGTATTTCGATAATAATTCAAGAAATGAGTGTATTCATTTAAACATGAATATTCAGAATTAAGATCATGAAGATCCAGTGCAACTAAGTTAACAGAATCCGATAATGATTTGCGTAGTTGCTCTCTGCAGTTCACTGGCACAATATTCATTGAATAATTAACACCAAATGACCAACTGGTGTAAACGTTTTGTACTTCGTTCCTCAATCAACTAATCAAAAATATATTCAACTAAATAAATGCCTTGGTGACATGCGCACAACATTCAGGAAAGAAATGAGTGTATACGGACTCCACTGAATATCACAAAATTTATCCAGGTTATTCCATTTTTGTTAGTTCTAATATCACTTCTAAAATATGAAATAGTTACTGCTGAAAAAATAATTTATCATTTGTTCTTATTCGATTGCTATTAGCAGTCAATCGTTTAAAAATAGAATAGACAGAAACTCAGATCTCGGAATTACACTATTTTAACCACATGTGATAGCGCTTTATTGTGTGTTTACAACTTAAATCGCATATTCAGACATTGTGAAGAATTCGTTAGTAGTCAGGAATGCCATTTTTGTCCATTGAACATTAACTGTTCTTTTGAATATTTCAAAATAATTCGATGGTGCAGAATATGAGTAGTCAGAATTTGTGTTTATTCACACGAAACATTCGATTGGAGACCAAGACGTTTAGCAAGAGCCTGAAATATGGTAAAGTGACAAGACTGACAAACACTTAATTGTTTAGTTTGACGAAAAGTCACACTTTATGATATTTTCTTTATATCCTCCAAATCGAATAAAACATTTCCGTGTTCGAATTTGAAAACCGTTTGCGAAAAATATAATTTTAATTTCTCAGTTGACATTAGCTTCCACATTATATGAACAATTTTGAAACTAACTGAATGAAATGACAATAGGCTCAGGTAATTGCGAAATAACAACGCTTTACAAGCTGCACTATGATTACCGGGCAAAATAAAATGTTTTAGTTGCTTACATAATTACTGCAAAAGCTTTTTATCGTCGATAAATATTTCAAAGGAAACACCGACTTTTATTACAGGATAAATATGTTTTTAGATGAAATTGTTTGTGTTTACACTTTGAATGTACAATAAAATAGTTGACACCAATCGCGATATTTGCGTTGCGATATACACTGCCTGTTTATACTCTTACTAACTAACTGACGCCTCTTAACACCGATAAGGCAAAATCCGTCGACAAATAATTTACATCCTGCAACTTCCTGAGCTCCTGTTTCCTGTTGCTACTGGATTTCAATCTGCTGAGCAGTTGGATGCTTTTTGATGCGTGTGTCCTATCCGCTGAAAACAGTTTTTTTGACTGAAAAACGGATTTGTTTATTCCACAGTAGTTGTTACTGATACAGATAAATACTGATGTTTTTGGATGAAGGCTTTTATAACTCTCCAGGTTTTCTCTCATAGAATGCAACTGTATCGACATTTGTGATGAAAATTCTGATTTTGCTGTTGGTTGATTGTTGTGTGATGTTTCAGTTGTGCTTCAATTCTGGAGATGCTGTTCTCGCCTTGTGATCCGCGCCATCATACCTGCATTAAATTCGCCTTGCTCAATAATGATGCTGTCCAGGTTCATTCGTCTTCCAAAGCATCTCCATAGAATTTAATTCGTTGTCACATGTTGTGTTTTATTGGCGTATCTTGATTTACAGTTTGTGTATGTTGAGACGCGCTGCTGCTGATATTGAGTTGAACAAGTGTATTGAGTTGTTGTGGATGATCAGGAACTGATATTGAAGATAATGAATAAACAAAAGAGAAACACATATCGGCAAATGTTACACAAATACTGAAATTGCATTTTGAGGGTTATATGCACATCATCATGCCGTAACTTCAAAACAGTAACCATTTTCATCGAAATCACTATCACCTAAAACTTTCAGATTCAATGTTGATTTGAATATTTTGAGCACACTTTTAAAGTTTAGATGATCGCCTGTAAACTGTTTGTTTTCTCCCTTTGTCATCGAATGTTATCCCCTGGGCCATCAGATAACAGCATGATCAGTGTTGATTAAAATATCAGCATTTTTTGAAAAATGGTTAAAAAGTGTCATAAAGTCAATTTACTGTAATCCTAGATGCACAAAGTATTCGAATGAAATTCAGTATGTGAATGTTGTTGTATGTAATTAAACTTCGGAGTTGCATTTCGTATAGAGACTTACATCCGGTACATACCATTGCGAACATCCTCCGCCAATTTCTGCGTCTACATTCAACAAGGATATCTATATTTCATAATATCTTAGGTTAATAGTTAATTGTACCAATTATATCGCACAATAGTCGTACTGAAAGGTTTTTATAGAAATTTGTTTAAGATTCATCAGTACTATTCCTAATTTTTCTTTTATCATATTCGCACCGATATATCAGTAATGAAGAATCACTTACACATTGACATTGATATATTATCAAAAGCAGAGAGAATACCATTTTAACATGAGAAAGTTAGTTAGAATACCATTTAGGATTGATCAATGAACTTGGATGAATGATTCAAATATGTGTACATATTAATCAGACTGATGAATATTCAGTTTGATGATTTTCAATTTTTTAACGTTTTGCTATAAATGTATCATTTCGCCTAAGCTACAGTCCATCGTTTATGATAAATTTGTTCAACCATCATTACATCCTTAAAGGTTAAACGGATAAAATATATTTTTCTGTTTCAAAAGTAGAAATATCTTATTGGATATACTAATTTTTAATTCTAATAAAAGTTGATTTCACAACAGTGACCTTACGCTGGTTAGGTTTGTTTGGCTTGTACTCTGACTGAACGTATTGAAACATTGATTTGCAGTAGATTATTGAACATTATAATGAAAATTAAACATCAGTAACAGCAAGGGATTTGTTTGTTGTATCCATGGTATGATAATGCAAAGAGCTTGTAGGGCCTCCACATATATTCCAGTTCGCTTACATTTAATTTGGTTAAGCCCTTTCGATTAATTTATTTAAGCTAGCCACTCGTTTTGCAATAGTTTTTATGTACCATTCGTCCTTATTATTGTCTGGTTTTTATGAGCTCACATGAGATGTCTCCCTTGACATTTGACCTTGTCACCTATTCGACACTTTTATTCATATGTGCCTGTTTCGCTTGTCGCATGTCTTTCCTTATATTTGTCAGAGTATATCTATTCTTAGTCACGCTCTATCTCTAGGAGTTGGCTAAACAGGCTTCTTCAATTCACGTCACTTCTTTCGTTTTATTCACTACTTCTCCGCTTCGCTTTGTGGTGTGTCCCAAATAAACTAATTCATCACTTTGAGTTCACCTTCGGATCTTCAACCGTCAGACGTTATTTAGTAACGATTGTCTGGACTAGCTAATTAACGAGCTTGAGAACACGCAGTAAATCGACACACTAGAATCTAATAAGCTACAATAAAACAGTGAAATTTGAAACAAAAAAAACAGTTTTTTCTCAGAACAAAATTTCTATTCATCAATTTCTCAACACAATATGTAGTGAAGGAGAACTCAGGTGGGGCAACCGAATTGTATTTGCCGAAAATTACAGAGTTACTCAGTAAAATTGGAAAACCATATCGTAAATCGTTAATTTGCAAAATATCAGTTCATCATATCGAACTGGACTGTTCCTGCTGCAAAACATCAATCCATTGTCACTATTCATGCGTTTCATACAAATTCCATTGTTTTCTAACTCTTCCTTTCTTGATCTTTCCCAATCTTCTGCTGCCAGACATTACGTTGACGCTCACGTCATAAACTACTTATAAGTAGCTCGCATCACAAGTATATTTTGTAGGAAACTTGCTTTATGAAGTGTTCAGAGAAAGCTACCGCACATCATAAAACTGAAAACATACAACTACATATGGAACGACGTGTACTGTATCTATTTCCATGAGCGATACAATGACAATTTTATTCTCATATCATATATTAGCTTCACTCATAAATTACTTGATCGTCTAGATCCACACTTTCGAATCGAATGACTTGCATACGTGGTTTCTAAGTAAAGTTTTATTTGACTAACGCAAAATGTGTTGGATATATAAGTTTATTCACAAATTACAGTATAGGTAGTCAGGTCGTAGTAGTTGTTTTCTGTCCACAAATTATTAGTCTGTTCTGATTGTTTTACCGGCACTTAGTTCATTGGAGTTCTTAAGAAGTAACGTTCGTACTTACTGACGTAAATGAATGCATGCCTCAGATTTACCGTTGACGGATAGCACAATGTGACAAGTTATTTCACTTTAACATCCGTTTTGGAATACATATCAATTCTTCACGATAGTTTTAATGAATATTATATTAGAAAAGTGGCTTGATTTATCTAGAATTGTGGTCAAGAAAACGGTATTATCTTGTGACTTCCATTGTGCATAGAAATAAGAAAGATGCTACTGTCTTTGCACTAGTTATCACATTCTTCCTAAGTCAACATATGTGGCTGTGTTTTCATTGGCTTAGTAATAAAGATAATTACTGCTGAACGTATTTCTATTTAGACTGTATGTGCTTTGTTCCTCGTTCATAACCAAAACAGAACTTTCATATCTGATAGCCAAGATACTCTGTTTCATTCAAGTACTATCATTCAAACTTTCGCTTTTGTTAGATTCATGTTTCATTTCTCTGTTTGACTTTGACATTGTTAGTCATCCTTTCATTTATAGTTGGTAAGTGATTTCCACCAAATGATTTAGCATCACTCCAATAAATCTCACCTCAAATGGCTGATTAGTGACAATGTGGTAACGGAAGAATTGACAGTATGATCATTCATATTGCTACGAACGTCTGAGGTCGTATAGGAAAAATATATGATACGGAAGTAAATTTTGTAATTTTTTATAATGCCACTGCTTGATAGAGTTTTGGTAATTCTGGATTGTATTTGTAAGTACTGTCGGTTGTAATGACATCTGTAATTTGACAACAAAATGTGTTCGTATAATGCTCAAAACACGTGTTTCGCTAATCTTAAACGCTGGTGATTGCTTTGCTTTCCGTGTTTCTAACTGACTGTACTGTATTCCAGCTAGCTGATTCGTTGTATCGTATGACGTAGAGCTGACTAGTCGTATATTTTCATAACTTACGACATGAAAGACAGTGTGATTGGATGAACACGTTCATCTTTACCTTCACGAATCAATGCACGACAACTGATACAAGCACTCAACTGCTCAAATAATATGTGTGGTACATTAGATCAGGATGAGTTCATCTACCACAATGACTGGCCGACCATAATAATTTTATCAAAATTTCGTTTGTTATTGGTTTGTTTCAACTATCGAATAAGCAGTCAGACTGTTAAAATTATTTATACCTGTGTGCATTTTCAATTAATCAATTGAGGCAATAATATTTTGTTATTTCTCACTATTTCAGAAACATGTTACAATCAGGAATGCTGATCAGCCTTTTTTTAATCACTGTTTCACTTCAAAACATTCCAGAATATCATGACATATGTAGAAAATTTGATGGCTACATACCGAAGAATTATGAAACCGTGATTTTTAAAAATGACTCCTATAGACATGTAACAAATCAGTTAGATGTTAATCCACATATATAGTCAAATCACCATCAATACTCAATGATAATTCAGCGAAATCAACCCCCTCCAGTTGTGAGTGGAGCATTCATTGCGGTTGA
The DNA here is from genome assembly GCA_944470395.2 of Schistosoma turkestanicum. Lineage (NCBI taxonomy): Eukaryota > Metazoa > Platyhelminthes > Trematoda > Strigeidida > Schistosomatidae > Schistosoma > Schistosoma turkestanicum. The sequence goes on from OX103973.1 coordinate 46,841,751, forward strand.
TAATTTTCACGTGAGTTTTCTGCATTATTAATGAGAAGGAATCTAATATATTAGGAGGGAGCGTTACCGTTTTCTTTTGAATTTGACAGTGAACTCTACGATACATTTTACATATCGCCAATTGGTAGGTGGAATTTTTTACGCAATCCAAGCTGTAACACTACTAACTTTCGTAATTCCCATTATTTTATGAATAGAAGTATCTCTTATATCAATGAGTAAGAGTTATAACATTATTCTCACCTACTCCGCATTATCAATCAATATGTTTATTTCATTACTTGAACACAGGTGAAATGGAATTTCCCCATTTTATGGTTGATAGGAATAGGTTCGGCAGGATTGAACTAGTTTCATCTATACCTCATAATCGAGAGATGAAAATTCTGATTAATGGTAAGTCACTCTGATTTATGTATGATTTTGCTTTTTCTCACACACATTTATCCGCTCCGTTTGACTTTATTGTTGAAATTGATTTGGGTTACATAGTGAATTAGTTTCCATTTGTTAACGTGTGTGTGTAATTCGGAATGCATTCATGTGTTTCTTCAGTACGCATCTCTCAAATTAGTGTATGCGAAATGATTCTGTGTTGAAATGTAATATATTCGGAAGCGTGTCATTGTAGCACCTCACATATATCTTGTACATTTATCTTTGTTGTTGCTACTGTACGCCTAGGCTCTACTTGTCACATACACATATTCGCTTGTCATATGTCTGTCTTATTTTTTTTTGACTATATATTCTTAGTCATACTGTATCTCTTTGAGTTGGCTCAACAGCCTTCTCCAATTCGCTCGCAAACTCGCTCGCATTGTACTTCGAAGAGTTGGCCTTTGCCTTCTCCAACGCGCTTCGCCTATCCATTCGCTTCATTCGCTTTATTCACTGCTTCTCCACTTCGCTTTTTGTGTGTCCCGAATAAACATATTCATCAATACGAGTTCATCTCTGATTTATAAACCGAGCTTATGAACACAGTAAATAGACACACCACAAATGGTGAGCCCGACGTTCTCAGGTTGTTTCTGATGCTGACGAAAAGTCGAACGCTTCAACTAATTGTTAATTTCGATGTAGAATCAAACGCATTATAGGTTGGAATACCAAAAGGTCAGATGCTACTGAGTTTACCTTATCTAGTGTTACATCTGATCAAGAAGTTTGTAACTGCGTTTTACATTTATAAATCAAGACATGATCTATAAGGTTAAAGTCGATTATCAGGCAGTTTCATATTCACCACTTTAGGGTTTGGAAACCTAATGAATCCAATAAATAATTAGAATCATACTGCAATTGAATCGTGCTTTGAATCACAACCGACCCTACATATATTATCTTCTGTTACCTTTTAGAGAATTCTTCAATCGAACGTTTTCTTTCACAGATGTGATGGCTCCTTAAAACTGTACTGATGTAGACGTTGTGGATGACATATAGCGATCAACTTGTTTGTGATCAAAAAAATGAATTGAAAGCATCATATGACCCTATTCTAAACCATTTAACCACAGGTACGAGTGGTGTCAACATTACTCTGATCATAGCAGTGATCTGCCGTACAAACAGCGATTAAAGATGTTTCAGAAACGGCACAATGTCTCACCTGGCGCGCGAAACGTAGTTACAGACATTTCTCTTCATATAAAGATTACGCAAATACCCTCAACACACAATCTCATTCTCACCCTTCATACTAGCTAACAACCCCTTATTATATATAAAGACTTCCTCAGGTAGTTATTCGACCATCGTCACATGCACTAGTGGTTTGAAACTGAAAATCACAATACGGTTAACAATATAGCAACTATGTAAGATTGATAGGACAACATTCCGAATTTGTCAGAAAATTATTACCTGAATAACCAATCGAACGCAACGCACTATTGAAAAGCTCAGAAATATATTATTTCCCAATACCGGTAATGTCTAACTGAAAATCGCATCAAGATTAGCAACCAGAATTTATGATATCTTAATTAACAGTAGGTTGTCTATGAAGTTGCATTATGCAGACTACAATCGAGGTATTAGGCGAAGAGTTCAAAACCTCCATATGCCATTTTTCAGCCTTATCATCATCGTCACGTGTTCCTAAATGTTATTACACAAATATGTATCTTTCGTAACACAGATAAGTCTCAGTAAACGATGACAGTCTGATGTACAGGTTTTGTTAACGTGGTTTCATGTATAGAAATTTGTTACCAAAAATGATGAACCATCAAAGAAGATGACAATTATTCATCACATAAGTATGTGATGTGAATAACAGAATGCAAAGTATAATAAAAAAATAGCAGAAACAACAAATCAATCACATCAGTCAATTTAAACCTATATTTGCGTGGTTGTTTCTGGAAGAAAATGAGATACATTATAGATAAATTGTCGTTTTACATACAAATATACGTTTTCAATACAAGTAAGAAATGAGTACTGAATGAGAAGTAGCGAATAAACACATGCAAGTATATTATTGAACGAATTCGCAAATAAAAGTTTACATATTCATTGATTCTCTATGTTGATGAACAGTCGTGCATTGCAGTTCATTTCAAAAGACTATTGCATTACTACTTGTTCAACTCCTGCAAGAAATAACATGACAAGGGAAATAACTGTTAAGAAAAGAAATGCAGCGTTAAGCGGAAAATAATTTCTCGTTTAGATTGAATAAACACAGCGTTTATGTTTACTGTCAAGTAACTGACGTGATGAGGGTACGTCTTACACAACACTAGCGCACTTAAATACAACGTTTATTAAAAAGGGACTTCGAAGGACTTTGAGATATGAATACATCACTGAAGCTTTATCATATGATGCTAATGTCGAACCGATATCTAAACGATGTTTTTATGAAATATATCTCTTTCTCATATCACTGTCGATCACATTCAAATATATAAAGGTGATACACATCAACTTAACTCATATAAATCATCGCGGCTACTTAATTTATTTAGGTACATCATAGAGTTACACAAGTGACTTGTAAAGCATGAATTGAACTTGATGTGATAAGGTTAATTACTTGACATGTTGATGTTAAATAGTCTTCTTGACAAGTTCATTCACTTAAAAACGTAGGAAGAACTCCACTCACACTGATTGCTTAATGAATCATATTGACATATATTTTTTACATTTTCCGACAATTTATATCTTAGGAATGAGCCAGATCATTTGTAGAATTTTCTGATTTTTAAGGCGTTTAACATGGTCATGTTTAATGATAATAATAATCACAACTTTTTTGTTCCCAACTTACATTCGATCGTCTTCTGTGAATGAATAATCCTATACCGCAGGAGATGCATAGAATAAGCAGCAAAGAAACTGTCGGTATTACGATATATAAATATGGAACCGATTTGGTCTCCGTTGTACTTTCAGTGATTATTTCCTTATTCTGAAACATAGCGCATTATACGAAAACACAAAAATTTAACGGTATTTGTGAATGAGCGAAAGAAATTCGACATTGATTATAAACGCTCACACTTTCATTCAGCTAGCTAAATACTCCTTTTTGACAGGTTATGTATAATGCATCTTACTAAGAACCGCAATCAACGTAGATTTGAAAAATACAACGCCTTGTAAGTAAAATTGCTAAAATCCCTCTATTCATTCACATAAAAGTTTCACTGAATTCTAGACTGACTTCAGTTAGTCACTGGGTTACGGGCGCAACGTGGGACACATTCATTTAAACAAAATCTTTCGGGTGAATAAATAGGCAAACTACTCAATTTTATACAAGGGATACATACATGACAATCATTTTGCTCCCAAATGGCAGCATACTTGTCATGGCCGTTGCTGCATACGTTAGCCGCTGTACACCAACGACATTTGACATTGGTTGTTGATGCATTTCGGCATGAATCAGGTGAAAGTTGTCTGGAACAATAATCTGTTGGAAGAATCAGAATGAATGCAGTACAAATTTAGAAGATAAATACTGATTGATGATAAAAAAAATTTGAGCGAATTCGAAGCTAATGTACAATAGCCAAATAGCACGCAGACGATCAGTCCTCGAAACATTTAATTCACCTGCTGTAAAGCCTTATACAGAGCATAACTAATTTTCTGACACAATAAAAATATTTTTAGCAATTTCGTTATTTTCAGATCCTTTTCAGAACATTCCGCTTGGTATCTAATTTTCGACAATCGATGTAACTGTCAATCGTGATCAATGTGTTATTTGAGATGCTCAAACGACAACGGATAATTCATTTGATAAGCTTGGATTGCGAAATTTTATTTTCCATAAACGAAATCAAATTATTCCAATGCTGCAGTTGTTGCTTTAACTTACTTGTCAATGGCTCAAATTCCACCAACGTGCCACTTGATATTCAGGGTTGAGGAACCTTAATTTTATTGTAGTAGAAAGGTCTTTGATTGTCAAAGGCTGATAGATGGAGAAGGAAATCGGTGGAAAAGTTTATTTTGAAGATTTATCACTGCGTCTTCGAAAAAAACCATCAATATAATATTTTTTCAATATCTGTAATAACAAATGATGAACGGAAAAAAGAACAAAACTTTTTCTACGAAACAAATGTTTGATGCATTTGCTCTTATGCAAACAGGAAACAAAAGAATTTTCAAGTTGTTTCTTGAAACTAAGCATAGTGATTGAGCTGAGACTGATCATATCCGTTTCAAGTGGGTGATGATTTTTTAACTGATGCAATCTGTTACTCAGAACGTTAAGATCAATTGACCTTCGTAAATCAATAATTTTTACTACGTATAACATTAGTAGAACAATATTTCTAGCATCAATGATCACTTCATTTGAAAAGTCTGGTCTACGAGATCATTAGTTTTGACTCATGAAGATCATACGAAAATAAATCACATTATTTTATATCGTCACTTACGTTGTTTTCGAGTGGTGCATGTGGAGGCACATTGAATTTTCGTGTTTATGTGAGGCACTTGAAAGTGTGAAGTAATCTGAAACCACATATAATGAAAACTGGAAACTACATCTGCACAAACCAAAACATATATATCAGGATAGATCGCACATAGAGGTGATGTGCAATCATTTATATATTAACACTGCGGACCAATTAATAACATATAGCTTCATTTCTTAGTTGCGAGAAATATATGATGCATTCACTTTACACAAATGTTCATTTACTTTGCGCAAGTCAACTTTGTGTCCAAAGTATGTTTAAACTTCTTCGTGTAACACTAACTATTTTTCATCCATCGTGTAAATGGTGCGACAGCAGAAAATATGATAACTTAATGAAATCCTAGAGCACATCACACGACATCAGTCTAATTTTAGCATGTGCGCAGAACTTCGAAACGCTACTCTTCAATTTTAAAGCTAATTAGAGTGAATTTAACTGAGGCACTCAAATGTAAATTCAATAAAATTGTATTATGCTGTTTACATTCTCATAATAAATGGATATCTTCCCATTACGATGAATCCAACAAAATATCTGAGAAGAATCTGAAAATGAAAGAAACACGATTTTAGAATGTGAGAGAAGAATACGAAACAATTGGTGTATCAAATGTGCAACAGCTTACACGCTCTCATCTATTGACAACATTTACTTAGATAATAATTACTGTGTTATTTTGAATGTCCTCATCATGTTTATTAACACGAAAACACAAAAGTCAATATGATGTAAAGACAGCAACTATGTACACCTACCATTCAATGGCGGATATTTAATTTTCCGCAGTACATTGCACTTTCACTATTATATTATAACAAATATATTCAAGTTCAGAGAATTGGATCAACAAAAATCAGTTCCTGAATTCGGTTTTATACAGGTCAAACGAAGTAACTTTCTATTGATTTCATAAGAGTGCCTAGACTACTCATGAACAGTTGTCAGCTTCTTTTCTTATCTCATTTTTATTAATAGTGACGGCAGTCATTTATATGAGGTATGAGAAAATTTCTATATAAGATGATCGTAAAGGTCGCGTTTGGGTGCAAAGCATAAAATTGTTTGTGTGTTGGGGCTTGACACGTGAATGAACGACCATTTAACACAAACTTACGTTCATCCTCCACATTCATCAAGAAAGTAAACATCACAACTAGCATACTCTCTGAAATCATAAAAATCAATGCATAATTAAAGAAATATTTACATATATATATATATATATATATATATATATATATATATATATATATGACATGGTGTTGGACTTTTGTTATCTCCGATTTCCCGTATATCTCCGTCTTCATTATCGCTACGAGAGAACACGAGTCATTGCCACAACTTCTTTATTATTCAAATTATTTTATGATCGATACAAATATCGGATATAGTTGAAATATGTATAGTCAATATCGACATCGAATTATTCAAACTGTTAATCGATAAATTCAGTTAAATAACTACATGTGTAGGTAACAAGTAGAGCCTAGGCGTACAGTAGCAACAACAAAGATAAATGTACAAGATATATGTGAGGTGCTACAATGACACGCTTCCGAATATATTACATTTCAACACAGAATCATTTCGCATACACTAATTTAAGCAAAATCATACTTAAATCACAGTGACTAACCACTTAACAGAATTTTCATCTCTGGATTATGAGGTCTAGATGAAACTAAATTAATCTTGACGAAACCTCTTCCCGCAGTCCGAAAATGCTTAAATTGCATATCACCTGTGTTCAAGTAATGAAATAAACATATTGATTGGTAATGTGGAGTAGGTGAGAATAATGTTATAACTCTTATTCATTGATATAAGAGATACTTCTATTCATAGAATAATGGGAATTACGAAAGTTAGTATTGTTACAGCTTGGATTGCGTAAAAAATTCCACCTACCATTTGGCGATATGTAAAATGTATCGTAGAGTTCACTGTCAATTTCAAAAGAAAACGGTAACTTTTCCGTCTAATATATTAGATTCCTTCTCATTATAAAAGCAGAGAACTCACCTTAAACTTATCGACCGCAATGAATGCTCCACTCACAACTGGAGGGGGTTGATTTCGCTGAATTATCATTGAGTATTGATGGTGATTTGACTATATATGTGGATTAACATCTAAGTAGTATGTCACCTGTCTGTAAGAATCGTTCGCAAAATTTATAATTTCGTAATTCTTTGGTTTGCGGTCCGATAATTTCTGACAGACGCTCTGATATTCTGGAATGTTTTGAAGTAAAACAATGAATAGAAAGTAGCCGATCAGCATTCCTGATTGTTATATGCTTCTGAAATAGTCAGAAATAACCAAATATTATTATCTCAGTTGAATAATTGAAAATGCACACAGGTATAAATAATTTTAACAGTCTGACTGCTTATTCGATAGTTGAAACAAACCAATAACAAACGAAATTTTGATAAAATTATTATGGTCGGCCAATCATTGTCGTAGATGCACTCATCTTTATCTAATGTACCACACATATTATTTGAGCAGTTGAGTACTTGTATCAGTCGCCGTTCATTGATTCGTTAAGGTGGGGATGAACGTACTCATCCAATCACATTGTCTTCCATGTCGTAAGTTATGAAAATATACGATTAATCATCTCTACGTCACACGATACATCGAATCAGCTAGCTGGAATACAGTACAGTCAGTTAGAAACACGGAAAGCAAAGCAATCACCAGCGTTTAAGATTAGCGAAACACGTGTTTTGAGCATTATACAAACACATTTTGTTGTCAAATTACAGATGTCATTGCAACCGACAGTACTTACAAATACAATCCAGAATTACCAAAACTATATCAAGTAGTGGCATTATAAAAAATTATAAAATTTACTTCCGGATCATATATTTCTCCTATACGAACTCAGACGTTCGTAGCAATATGAATGATCATACTGTCATTTCTTCCGTTACCACATTGTCACTAATCAGCCATTTGAGGTGAGATTTATTGGAGTGATGCTAAATCATTTGGTGGAAATCACTTACCAACTATAAATGAAAGGATGACTGACAATGTCAAAGTCAAACAGAGAAATGAAACTTGAATCTATCAAAAGCAAAAGTTTGAATGATAGTAATTAAATGAATCAGAGTATCTTGGCTATCAGATATGAAAGTTCTGTTTTGGTTATGAACGAGGAACAAAGCACATACAGTCTAAATAGAAATACGTTCAGCAGCAATTATCTTTATTACTAAGCCAATGAAAACACAGCCACATATGTTGACTTAGGAAGAATGTGATAACCAGTTCAAAGACAGTAGCATCTTTCAGATTTCTATGCACAATGGAAGTCAAAAGAGAATACCGTTTTTTGACCACAATTCTAGATAAATCAAGCCACTTTTCTAATATAATATTCATTAAAACTATCGTGAAGAATTGATTTGTATTCCGAAACGCATGTTAAAGTGAAAGAACTTGTCACATTGTGCTATCCACCAACGGTAAATCTGAGGCATGCATTCATTTACGTCAGTAAGTACGAACGTTACTTCTTAAGAACTCCAATGAACTAAGTGCCGGTAAAACAATCAGAACAGACTAATAATTTGTGGACAGAAAACAACTACTACGACCTGACTAGTCAAATAAAACTTTACTTGGAAACCATGTATGCAAGTCATTTTATTGGAAAGTGTGGATCTAAACGATCAAGTAATTTATGAGTGAAGCTAATATATAATATGAGAATAAAATTGTCATTGTATCGCTCATGGAAATAGATACAGTTCACGTCGTTCCATATGTAGTTGTATGTTTTCAGTTTTATGATGTGCGGTAGGTTTCTTTGAACACTTCATAAAGCAAGTTTCCTACAAAATATACTTGTGATGCGAGCTACTTATGAGTAGTATATGACGTGAGCGTCAACGTAATGTCTGGCAGCAGAAGATTGGGGAAGATCAAGAAAGGAAGAGTTAGAAAACAATGGAATTTGTATGAAACGCATGAATAGTGACAATGGATTGATGTTTTGCAGCAGGAACAGTTCAGTTCGACATGATGAACTGATATTTTTCAAATTAACGATTTACGATATGGTTTTCCAATTTTACTGAGTAACTCTGTAATTTTCGGCAAATACAATTCGGTTGCCCCACCTGAGTTCTCCTTCACTACATATTGTGTTGAGAAATTGATGAAGTGAAATTTTGTTCTGAGAAAAAACTGTTTTTTTGTTTCAAATTTCACTGTTTTATTGTAGCTTATTAGATTCTAGTGTGTCGATTTACTGCGTGTTCTCAAGCTCGTTAATTAGCTAGTCCAGACAATCGTTACTAAATATCGTCTGACGGTTGAAGATCCGAAGGTGAACTCAAAGTGATGAATTAGTTTATTTGGGACACACCACAAAGCGAAGCGGAGAAGTAGTGAATAAAACGAAAGAAGTGACGTGAATTGAAGAAGCCTGTTTAGCCAACTCCTAGAGATAGAGCGTGACTAAGAATAGATATACTCTGACAAATATAAGGAAAGACATGCGACAAGCGAAACAGGCACATATGAATAAAAGTGTCGAATAGGTGACAAGGTCAAATGTCAAGGGAGACATCTCATGTGAGCTCATAAAAACCAGACAATAATAAGGACGAATGGTACATAAAAACTATTGCAAAACGAGTGGCTAGCTTAAATAAATTAATCGAAAGGGCTTAACCAAATTAAATGTAAGCGAACTGGAATATATGTGGAGGCCCTACAAGCTCTTTGCATTATCATACCATGGATACAACAAACAAATCCCTTGCTGTTACTGATGTTTAATTTTCATTATAATGTTCAATAATCTACTGCAAATCAATGTTTCAATACGTTCAGTCAGAGTACAAGCCAAACAAACATAACCAGCGTAAGGTCACTGTTGTGAAATCAACTTTTATTAGAATTAAAAATTAGTATAGCCAATAAGATATTTCTACTTTTGAAACAGAAAAATATATTTTATCCGTTTAACCTTTAAGGATGCAATGATGGTTGAATAAATTTATCATAAACGAAATGATACATTTATAGCAAAACGTTAAAAAATTGAAAATCATCAAACTGAATATTCATCAGTCTGATTAATATATACATATATTTGAATCATTCATCCAAGTTCATTGATCAATCTTAAATGGTATTCTAACTAACTTTCGCATGTTAAAATGGTATTCTCTCTGCTTTTGATAATATATCAATGTCAATGTGTAAGTGATTCTTCATTCAAACATGACAAGTAGTGTTTTGTTCTTGAGAATGTTATATTAATGATATATCGGGTCGAATATGATATAAGAAAAATTAGGAATAGTACTGATGAATCTTAAACAAATTTCTATAAAAACCTTTCAGTACGACTATTGTGTAATATAATTGGTACAATGTATTCTCTATTAACCTGAGATACTATGAAATATAGATATCCTTAGTGAATGTAGACGTAGAAATTGGCGGAGGATGTTCGCAATGGGATGTACCGGATGTAAGTCTCTATACGAAATGCAACTCCGAAGTTTAATTACATACAACAACATTCACATACTGAATTTCATTCGAATACTTTGTGCATCTAGGATTACAGTAAATTGACTTTATGACACTTTTTAACCATTTTTCAAAACAATCGATGACAAAGGGAGAAAACAAACAGTTTACAGGCGATCAACTGTTACATAATTTTGTATACTTTACTCTCGTTGTTTACCACTTAATTTGACTTCGTTTGACTTGGCTTACTAACAATAATGTTGCCCTGCTGTGAGATGAAGTGAAATATTCGGCACCTAAACTTTAAAAGTGTGCTCAAAATATTCTAATCAACATTGAATCTGAAAGTTTTAGGTGATAGTGATTTCGATGAAAATGGTTACTGTATTGAAGTCACGGCAAGACGATGTGAATATAACGCTGATAATGCAATTTCAGTATTTTTGTAACATTTGCCGATATGTGTTTCTCTTTTGTTTATTCATTATCTTCAATATCAGTTCCTAGTCATCCACAACAACTCAATACACTTGTTCAACTCAATATCAGCAGCAGCGCGTCTCAACATACACAAACTGTAAATCAAGATACGCCAATAAACACAACATGTGACATCGAATTAAATTCTATGGAGATGCTATGGAAGACGAATGAACCTGGACAGCATCATTATTGAGCAAGGTAAGTTTGATGCAGGTATGATGGCGCGGATCACAAGGCGAGAACAGCATCTCTAGAATTGAGGAACAACTGAAACACCACACAACCATCAACCAACAGCAAAATCAGAATTTTTATCACAAATGTCGAAATAGTTGTATTCTATGAGAGAAAACCTGGAGAGTTATAAAAGCCTTCATCCAAAAAATATCAGTATTTATCTGTATCAGCATTAACCTACTGTCGGAAAAAACGAATCTGTTTTTCAATCACAAAACGTGTTTTCAGTGGATAGGACACACGCAGCAAAAAGCATTCAACTGCTTAGCAAAATGAGCCCCGTACAGAGCTGGAAACGAGAGTTCAGGAATGTGTAGGTTGTAACTTAATTGTCGACGGCTTTTACTTTATCGTTGTTAAGAGGCATCAGTTAGTAAGTAAGAGTATAAACCGGCAGTGTATATGGCAACGCAAACAACGAGATTAGTGTCAACTATTTTATTGTACATTCAAAGTGTAAACACAAACGATTTCACCTAAAAACAAATATATCCTGCAATAAAAGTCACTGTTTCCTGTGAAATATTCATCAAAATAAAAAAGCTTTTGCAGTAATTATGTAAGCAAAAGTAAATTTATATTTTCTGCAAACCATTTTCAAATCCGAACCGGAAAATGTTTTATTCAATTTGGAGGACAGAAAGAAAGTATCATAATATATGACATTTCGTAAAACTAAACAATTAAGTGTTTGTCAGTCTTGTTACTTCACCATATTTCAGGCTCTTGCTAAACGTCTTGGTCTCCAATCGAATATTTCGTGTGAATAAACACAAATTCTGACTAATCATATTTTGCACCATCGAATTATTTTGAAATATTCAAAAGAACAGTTAATGTTCAATGGACAAACATGGCATTCCTGACTACTAACGAATTCTTCACAATGTCTGAATATGCGATTTCCGTTGTTAACACACAATAAAGCGCTATCACATATGATTAAAATAGTTTAATTGCGAGATCCGATTTTCTGTCGATTCTCCTTTTAAACGATTGACTGCTTATAGCAATCGAATAAGAACAAATGATAAATTATTTTTTCAGCAGAAACTATTTCATATTTTAGACGTGATATTAGAACTAACAAAAATGGAATAACGTGGATATATGTTGTGATATTCCGTGAAGTTCGTATACACTCATTTCTGTCCTGAATGTTGGACTCGATGCGCATGTCACCAAGGGATTTATTTAGTTGAATATATTTTTGATTAGTTGGTTGAGAATGAAGTACGAAACGTTTACTCTAGTCAGTCATTTAGTGTTAACCATTAAACGAATATTGTGCCTGTGAAATGCAGAGAGCAACTACGCAAATCATTATCGGATTCCGTTAAGTCAGTTGCACTGGATGTTCATGATCTTAATTCTAAATATTCATGTTTAAATGAATACACTCATTTCTTGAATTATTATCGAAATACAACACCGGACTGAAAAAATCTAGTAGCATATATTTATGAAGTAGTTCATTATGTCAGATAGAGTAAGTCAGACTTAAGTGTTGTGGCTAAAGCGTAACCGATGTCAATTTGAATGTGCCGTCGGTTCCACTACAGTCCACATTTTCAATAACAATAAGATAGATTTGAAAGGTTCCGTCAAAATTGATAGGTTGTCTAGAAAAATTCAATGAGTGAATTTTTTAAACCAAACAGTCAAAGGGGTTTCGTCCGAATTCATATTCACCGCACCCATAAACCTCTGTTTGCTCCAATCCATATTACAATTCCTTGCATTTCGAGCAGTTAGGAGACTTATACCATCACATACCTCGGATCCGTCCTGATGCTTACCTTCTTCGCCATCCTCAAAAAAGCCAGATAATCTTCTTCTGATACTGACTTCTCACTAGGATAGACGTCAAAAGGTTTTGCATCATAAGGCTTACCTGTTCGATCTACAAGATGTTGTATCTTGTTAATACAACTAACATCGTTCTTAAGTTCAAGTCATGAGGTAGGTGCAAATACATTCGAAGGATTCCTATGTACCGCACGCAGATGACTAATCGCTTTCATATCATGTCCTGTTTTTAGACGATTAGCTAATCGTCCAAATCTACTACTGGCTATTCTTGCACAGGACGAAATAAACTCAGTCCCTTCATTATATGCTTTCAAATGTCTTTTTCCCTTTTGTAGCCTGACGAGGCTTCCATCATGAGACATCGTTCAGTGGCAGCCTTAGCCTTACACTTGAAGTAATGGACTAGATACAATAGACGCAGGTTATCGTAATCAACTCTGGATTCTATAAAAATTTGTAATCGACGCATAAATTTAAAATATTCACGATGTTTACCATCAAAAAAACTCAATTCAATCTTTGGCAATTCTAAGCCTACTACCGGTATCTTAGACATCACATCCTTTCCAGGTACTTCAAAATCCTCGTTCAAACTACTACCCTTAGTGCTTTCTGACGAAAATTTACGATAATGGGTATAAACATAATATCATCCTTATCAGAGAGTGAACCATTTACGCAAATACCTTCATAAGATACTTGCGGTTTAACATGATCTTCATTCAGCTGTTCTTCATAGCTTCCACCCGAATTCCAGCTAAGCTTCTTCTTCATACGAGAATTCATTAAAGCACCTGAAATTCAGCGGAAAAGGAGCTCAAAATTATTGATAAAATAATGATCAGATATTAGAATTCACCTTTTCTATTTCTTCACTTATTGGTGGTAATAAGATATCCAAAAGATTCTTCTCCAAATATTGTTTAGATCGATAAAAAAAATGCACTTCAGTCAATTTTGATTTCGGAAAGAGTAAGAAGCATATAGGTGCCTTGCCCAGTCTAAATTCAAAATATCAGTTTCTGGGTAAGAACGGTTCTATTATTAATCAAAATAGGAATACAGACAATTACCTTGACAATATTATACTGTCTCGATCCAAAATTAACACAATGAGTTTCCAATTCTGGAAGAATTCGCCCTTCCAGTTACATCTCAAAAAGAGGCTTGCCAACAGTTGAAATATGTAAACTTACTGATCATTGAATTAAGATGTGAAAGAGACGTTTATGGATTTAGTCGCATCTAATCACTGTATCGTCGTTGTTATCCACACAATATGTCAAGTTCATTTATTTCAACATCCATTTCAGAATTCAAAAGATTTCTTTACAATAATTATTGTGAATTTATTGATGGAAAGGTGGCCTGATTTACCAAGTAATGTAGTTATTCAGCTCTATTGTTTTGATGACCTTTATTTTGCTTAGAAATATGATCAATGCTACTTTTTACATAAATTACCACATTCTTTCTAAAAAGCCTGCGTGGCTGTAAGCTAATATTAGCCTGCCACCAGTAAGCATTACTAAGGCACGTGCCAAGGCATAGGAGACAGATATGAGCAACACATTTCTGATTATAATTTATCTGAATTTCGATGTTTTACATAATCGCACTGAGTCTTGTTCAGGAATTTAACTTTCTTCATCTCTATCTTGAAGTTGTGGAACTATTGACTAGAACGGGGCAAGTGTTTATGTAGAAGTTCATGTGTAGCTTTTCGCTCATTTCGATAAAAGTTCAAAGTGAGTAGGAAGTAAAATGCTTTTGAGATGAAACACAGATGTCTGATTTAACAAACACACACATAGTTGAATAATTTTATCCACTGAATGAAAAATCACCACAAAATAGCATGTCATGTCTTATGGCTCATTAGAAAAAATGTGCTTGCGAAAAGAAGGACTGTTTGTTCAAGAAATTTCTACAAACTGCTGAAGACATATGAGTTTCTGATTTCTATTCTAAAATAATTTTGACTTGGACTGCTATTAGTTTTATTATTTTGCAAGGTAAATATGCTGGTTCCTTCTCGGTAGTGAAATCAAAAGAAGTGAAATTGCTTGATCATATCACAAAACATTGGAATAGACATTTCCAAGAGTATTCTGAATCACTAAAGAGCTATGACTAATACTGCAGCGTAGTTGTGCAATTACCATTCTCATCAAGTTATAGCATCATCTTCAAGCATCTCCATAATAATACTCCGTCAGAGATGCAGATCAGTATTTTGTATTTTTTTTTCACTCGTTTATGCGATCTCCGCTTCATCACATTGCAATAGTTTCGTAGTCGATTCGCCGAATCATGCGAAAATCCCAGAGGGGTTGTTTATGTGATCTCGAAAAATACGATAGAATCGGTCATCACATTTTTCTTCGTTATTTCGTTATTTTAAGAATCAGCCAGTGCGGAGTGTACAAACCGTTTTCTGCTGGCTCGTTACACTCATATGGTGTTAGATATCTAGATCGAAACAACATGTTCTGATTTTGAAAATTTAATAAGCTTCCAGATTTGTGCAAACGTAATTTTGATCACAAATAACAGGTGGTATTCGGTTGTACAGATCCATCTACCTAGAACTCTGCAAGTTATCCTGCAGGTCCTAAGCACGTATGTCAGGGGGAGGATTGAGCATGTTAATAGCTGAGAATATATATTGGATGGAACTTGAAAATCATCCGAACGGCCACGTTGGTGATTCTCAATACGCGGCAGTTTGAAATGACATTCAAAATGATGTGGAAGCATGCTAGACGGTTTAAGATCACGAACATCTGTCATTTTATGAGATGCCACTGAATTAACCTATTCTCCCTAACTCCAAGGTTTCTTTTACTGGCAGGTGTCATCACAACATATACGGCATTTCAAATATAAATTCCAGCCACCCTGTTGTGTACAGCATTTAAATAGCTGCCGAACTGTTTTAGGGGATGTTTATAAATTATATTGTAAGCTAGTCAATTATCACGTGGAACCCTGAAGTGCTTTCTTGCAGTGAGTTCCTACGTACAGAAAAACGCAAAAATATATACGTTCTCACACTGGCTCTGAAATGAGATGCAGCCGTCAATGGAGTCTGTCTGTTGATGGCTGATAGCAATGTTTCCTTGCTGGGTCGAATGCTGAGTAACTGTGAGGCGCATTAGGTGCCTAAGGCTGACACGCGGTCGTATTGGGCGATAACCTGAGCGCAAGTGCTGCGAACGTTTGGTAATAGATCATCTTTGTGACACGACAACATATATAAATCCGGGTATCTTTATAATTCACAAGCAACTTTCGCTGTAAGAGGTCGAGATAGGGGGAAACTTTGTCACTCAGGCGGATGATCGTGGTTATGTTTCATTCTCTAAGTTGAATAAGCAGCTCAGAGAACGAAACACCTCCACTCCATGAGGTCATCCAACATTTTAGAGAAGGTTGAAAAACGTTTGTGTCAAACTCATCCTTTATTACGTTCGGAACGCAGTCAGTAGGCGCTTGAACAGCGTCAACAAGGAAGGGATAAACGATTTGAAAACTGTGCAAATATTTACCGCCTATTTTAGTTGAACGCGGCATAACCTATTCGTCACAACCTATTCTTTCCTTGCGTAAAGCCAGCATGTAGATAGAGTGAAATAATAAGATACCAAGATAGATCTACGGTGACTGTCACCAGCTACTCTTGGTTTGTTCCTATTTCCAGCAATTATCAGACTGTGACACAAGGATCAGCGTCTCTTGACCTTTAGGTCACTGACGCCAAAATGTCACATCGGAAAGTTGCAGATACAAATGAAACACGTTTATTCAGGCAGGAAATTTCAGTATTGACGATTCAGTAATTTTTCAAGCAATTACATAATTTGAACACTTGCTTGAATTGTTCGTTTCAGCATCAATTTACAACAAACCAACAAGACCATATGAAGGTTGAAACACCTTATCTAGTATTCGACTGAAATAATCATCTTTTCGTCAGAGATTTTAAAATCAGAAGAGAATTTCCGGAATTAGGCGAATGGCAGGATCATCTAGTTTGTGATCTGAAGATAAGTAAAATTTCATCAAAAGCGTGATCAACTACACAAACATCTCAACCTAATGAACTATAAGGAATTCTAGGTCGTCATGAGATGATCTTATCTATAAAAATCGTTTTATTCATTCTTAATTCGTTAGTCAGTTTGTTAAAATATATATTATCTGTTTAGGATATAATAATATTTTTACAGTCACAGTGTGTGAAAAATTTGAATTTCATTATTTCTGAAATCAGATTTTCTGCAAACTCCATTCGGCTAATCAATTAGCGGTGTGAGATTTAATTCTTGGAGAGGTTAGAGCCTCATAATCTGTGCTATGATTGCAAATGTATTTTGGATATTGAGAGGTTGTTTTCTGCTATCATCAGACTTTATTTTAAAATTTACAATTTCCAAAACCTAAAATGACACAAAAATAATAAATTGTTTAGTTAATAACAATACAATGAGAATTTTCATAGTTATACTGAGAATCAACGACGAGCGGAGTTGAGTCACGTTACACGATTGACCAACGCAAACAGTGATAAATAAGGTTTGTGAAATATTTTATATCAACCATGACTGGAAATGATTATCGATGGACTCGGCAAGGTATTTTTATTTATGTACGATAGATTGAAGTGTATTGATAATCCTTATGCTTCTAACATTCAAAGACTACAGAAAACCAATAGATAATAGGAGAAAATCGGATCAGAATGTTTTCGAACTTCTCTCTCTTTCATTCATATGCAACTGCAATGAACAGAATCTCAAATGCTTACCTTCCACAATAAGAACAAGAGTCGTTACTGAGACATTTCGACTGTATGGGGCGGAAACTCGGAGAATTTCGAAAGTCACCATCCGGAAGATACCAGTGTTTATTAACAGTTGTCTTTGCAAAAAACTTCGGATTTGTTGTCCAAACAAAATCAGCACCAACGTACTGTGGGATAGAACAAATCAGATTCCAGTGCAGGACGAAATCAGGAAGAAGCGGTGGAAGTAGATAGGAAACATACTGCGAAAAGCACTGAACTGTGTCACAAGGCAAGCCCTCACTTAGAACCCACAAGGCAAAGGGATAAGAGGAAGGCCAAGAAACACATTACGCCGAGAAATAGAGAAAGATATGAGAGGAATGAAGAAAAACTGGAAATAACTGGAAAGAGAAGCTCACGACAGGATTGGTTAGGGAAAACTTATAAGCGGCTTATGCCCTATATGGGATAACGAGCGTAAATAAGTAAGTCGAAGTAGTTACTCACTACACAGCCACAGCAGCATAGGGCACTGAATGACCGAATTGCATAAGAAACCAAATTATCATCATATCAATTTCGAGGTAACTTCAAAAATACTCTTTCTCGTCAGCAATAAATGTGACGATTCAAGCAACTGTGATACAGGCTCATTGATTTTTCTGTAGATTGTGCCATTTCACCCACTTGAAAGCGACTTCTTACGATATTTCTAACAACTTGATGATAAGCATTTTGTTGGTGTAACATATGAAAATTTACTTCAGGAGTAGAAATATACAATTGGCTTTTATGTTATGATGAATAATTTAAAATTAATTATTCAATCATAGCTTGTTGTAAGAAGCGTGACCGTCTGTATTTCAAATTACGGTCATGTCCACCTTGTGTGATTGCAAACATGCAATCTAAAAAAACTTCACTCAGTTGCTCTTTGCAGTTCATTGTCCAAACGATCTGTTCATTTCGAAAACCGAATGACTGACTGCTGACGATACTTTGTCACTAATTCAACCACCTGCTAAAAATCATCTCGTTCCAGTTCGATCCCATTGTTCGATACGCTGCACTGTTCTATCTTCAAGACAGTATTGATTGAATACAAACCTCAGTCAATATCATAAAATATCAGGCTATTCTATTTCTGTTTGCTTAAATATCGGCTGTAAAATATACCATAAAAGGATGAAGAAATCTATTTCTATTAAAATATTTACGTTTTATTTTCTTGTAATTTTGTCAACATCATGTAACAACTAATTATTGTGATTGAGCTTAGATGTGTGGATGATAAAAACGTCCTTCCGTCTATAGGCACATTGCCTAATAATAATATTATTTCTTAAAAAGCTTCGTTACAAGAGGTATGCCAATATAAAGGAAAGATCAAATTGTCAATGCTTTCACATTTACTGTAAAAGTTAACGCAGTGAAATTAGATATAAGAGTCAGTTTCTGATATCATATTTACACCATGTCACTGACAGAAACAGTATTATACAGCAACATTTTCATTAGGAGAGTACAAATAAGGAAGATGCATAGTATGTTTCTTTGGCGGTTTGCTGATATAAAAGTGAATTTGTTGTCAAAGGTCACTTGGAACGCGCTTGCTACGAGCTGTGATCCAGACAGTCATGCACATGAATGTTTCCTGAGGGCGCCAAGGATTTCCCACCGTGAATGAGATTTTGTAAAGGGAGAAAAGTGAGACAGAGAAAAATTGCAGCGTGGTAAGTGTATATAAATAACCAAAGCACTATCTAAATCGTCATGTTTAAGTAGTCAATACGGTGGTATGTCAGGATAAAATTCATACTGAACAATAAAATTAAATTTGATTATGGGCATTTAAGAATATAATCCACAAATGGAGGATCTCAGCACTGAAAAAGGAAGAGTTGTGAAGTGTCAGATGAAAGATGTTGCTCTGTTCATTCACATTGTTTGGTCATCTACACTAAATCAGATAGTTATGCTCATTAAATTAACAAACTATTGAACAGAACATTATCTCAAATGCTCAATAAAATTATGTGCCGACTGATGTAAAAATAGTATCATCGATCACAATCACGCACACAATGAATGTCATCACACCACTTCTATTTTTATATAACCTACTATTATTTCATTGAAATCTTTTACGATTCAAAGCCAAAATCGAAATGAACAGAAATGATGAAGGCACTGTCATTTAAAACATTAGGAATTGGTGTAAAGCGAATTTAGAAATCGATTTCATTCGATAGTCTCAAACCATGTTTATTTTGATTGTGACATTCAGTCCAATAGAAACAAGGGTAACTCATCAAGAAACCAATAACAAGTGATTTCAGCAAGTGTGAGATCTAGAGAGGCGTAACTCTTTTCCTAATATCAGGATTATGAAGACGTCAACACCTAGAAGGAAGCACAAGTTGCAGCTGGATAGTTTTAAACTTCGTAGATAATCTGGCTCATCTAATGCACACACAACAACTAATGCAAGAAAAGACGACCGGTGTAGCAGCAACCTCAGCACGATTATGTCTCAACATTCATAAGTTGAAAAACCAGTCTCTGTGACACAACACCTTATGCGCCAAACAATTTGTTTTGGATGGAGTTGATTTGTTTTCCGTTAACACCCTTACATATCTAGGCAGTGTCGTCGACAATAAAAGTATGTACGTTGGTTGCAAAATATAGCATCTGATTAGACAAAACGAAACTAATAAAAATACCAACAAGTAAACGCATAATGCAGACATGCACGTTTTTAATTCAAGTTATATTCGCTGATCGGAAGGGATTTTGACATGCTGACGGTCAGTCTACGCATCTACTGCCTCCTGTTTTTTGACGAATGTCATTTTTTGAATCATTTAGTACACGTTTTTCATAGCAATCGTAAAACAAAATCGGTGACGTTACCCAGCATAAACTCGAACAGTTCATTGCTCTTACAACTGTCAGCAAATTTCATGAAAGTCACATAATCATCGACTAGACTAAACGACGAGGCATTTGACTACCCAGAATGAGTGTTGGTTGGAAAAAGAGGACAGGAAATGTTTGTACACGCGGCTAAATACTTATGCCTGGTACGTGTTGAAGAGTATCAGTTACTGAATGGCGGTCTCCAACACAAGCTATCATGAATTTTCGTCATAATTTTGACACATCTCGGTTTTGTTTTGGTCTTCACATTTTGTTTTCCGACTGAGTGTTAAACATTAGTACCATATGGTGATTTCACCATCGGTGTTTCTCAACAGCTGAGATGACTAATGAGACCAGTTTTAAACTGACTTTTGTTTCCAACACTAATCAATCTTTACCAACTGATAGAGATCATGAACAGCTACCTAGGTGTTTGTAGATTACAATTTATTCGCTATATCAAGACTTTTTGACACAATTTCGTCACAATAGCCTACCTGGACGCTAGTTCATTGTTTTTGCTAGTTATTCGACTAAGGTGAACTCGTAATAGTTCAAGCATACCTACAGACAAGCTTAATAATAAACAGTGAAGTGAATTATGCGTAGCTGAGTTCATTAGCTAAAACGTTCAGCTGAAATTGTTGATTTCCTATTTTTTGTAAAAATGTGCTAAAACCTGTAAAATATGGGTGACATTGCCTCTCTAATTTGCGTTTGCCGAACCACCGACAGCCTCGTCGAACTTTGTTTCGTAGTGTAGGAGTAGGTTGGAAGAAAGGTAGGCGCGGCCAAACCAAGACATGGCAGAAATTCATGAAGTCATTGACTGGTGGACTGAGCGATGTCGGTAATTGTCGACTACCTGGTTGGGGTCCGCGAGATAATAATAATCGATGGTTAGAGACCTTGAATAACATGGCTCAAAATCGTTCACAATGGCGCCGGTGCATTTATGCTTTGTGTTCTCTCAAATCCTATTCTTCTGGATTCTTCAACACCTCTAGTTTCGACTCTCTAAACTTTTCTCACTGAATCATACTTCTTGAATAGTATCTTCTAATCCTAACCTCTCCGATTATTTCTAATTCCCTTACTACCTCTTCTACTATTGGATTTGAATTGACAATTACATCTCTGTGCTGATGTGGTATGGCAACAAGAACTGATGTACTTACGTACCAAGTTCTATGTTGCATCTGACTGACTGACTGACTCTAATTTTTAAGAAGATGTGGAGAGTTTTGAATAGAAAGTTTGACATGAATTATAACATACTGAGAGTTTTAAATTAATTTATTGACAAAAGATTGTTAATATTCGAATTAAAACTTCTAGTACTGCTGTATCATCTGGACTGGTGATATGGTTTAGTCTGTTCGAATCTGTTGGAATGTCAAAACACGTGCACACAATCTGAAGACGTTAAACTTACGAAATATATAAAAATGATCACTGCGAATTAATCATTCAGTAAATTAACAATCCAGTTACATGTTAATCCATGATAATAGCATAATGAAAACAAAGTGAACAAACAAATATACTGAATTAATTCTACTGAACGCAATGCATTTTAGAACATTCTTCTGTCCAAGATTACATAGAGGAGTAAACGTGAATAATACAATGAAAATTCAATTTGAGGAGGAAGAAAGAACAATATGTTTAAACGTTGGGAAATATTTTCAATAAAAATTTAGTTGAATGGATCACTGCAAATTTGTTCATCAAATAACTGGAATTTATTCGACTGTCAAAGTGTGATATTAAATGTAAGCTTTCAGCTCATTATGGTGGTAATCACACTCAAGTGAATTTCACGCTGATGAGACGATTATGTAAAACTAAAGCTAAATGACTGACAATAACCTAAACGTAATTGGATTGTTCCCGTATTTTCACATTCCAACAATTATAGCGAGGTTCAGGAAGTATGGCGAGTCATCACGATCTGTATGCATTTTCTGCATTTCTCAGATACAGTCCAACACATGCTCAAAAATATGAGACCTATAGATTGAATCACAATTATTAAAATGTTTAAGACCATAAATTATGTGAAAGAGATCGGTGTTTACAGTGATCATGTTAAACTGACACTTAAACGTGGATAGATAGTTGAATTTCTAATGTGAATTTTTAACTTGACGAATAACTGACTGATGAGTCAATGTTTTCATCAATTTGCTTGGATATAATTCGGACGCACATAGCTTTGAACAGCATATCGTAGTATGCTGAAAATTGTTGCAAAATGCCTAATATATCAACAACTCTGCTTTTCAAAACACCTATGTTCACGTTCCACCTTCCACGCAAGTAATTAGGAAAACTGTATTATCTAATGCAACCGGTTTGGTTTAAGTAAAGAAATATCATAGTCCGACAAAATGTGTAAATTACAATAATTGGAAAGCAACATTTATTTAAAATTAAGAGAATTCACCTTTCACACGGAATTCAAGATATGCAAAATTTCAAGAACATGTGAACGCGGTGAAATGGATTACTTGATATTTAACTTTCTCTGAAGATGACGCAGGATCGTTAAAATAAGTTGACTTATTGAAGACAAGTGAACAGATTGGCAATTCACAGAAACCGTCAATGATAAGATGACATCGACGAGGTTAACTCAAAGCCATTTGGACTATTGTGCAACACATTTAACAATAAAGTGAGTGGTATGATTATAAAAAAGAAGGAAGTCAGAAGTAGTCGGATCGAAACATGGCAGAAATCCATGAAGTCACTGACAACAAGCGATTAACATGTGATTAGGTGTAAGCTACCTGATTACGGTCAATTAGATGATAATAATCGCGGCTTGAAGACCTTAAATGACATGTCTCAAAATCTTTTGCAATGGTGCAGTTGCATTTATTCTTTGTGTTCTCTCAAATTCTTAACTTCTAAAATTATCATCACTTTATCCTTTTATTATAAGCTTTGTTTCCCTAGTTTCTAAACATTGAATAATAACTTTGATTCCTAATCTGTTCGACTACTGCTAATAGCTTTGTTTCCTGTAAATACGTGATTTGAATGGATTATTGCATTTATCGCTGTTTTCATATGGCATAGCGAATTACGTATAGAAATATTTATTACTCTCGAAATGAGCTCTTGATCCAAAAGGTGAAGGTTTACACGCGTCTCGCCCAGTTCAAGTCCAAAATATAAATTCTGCGTAAGAAAGGTTCTATTTTTAATCAAAAAAGGAAATACAGATAATTACCAAAACAACATCACACCGAATTTCTAATCACAACAATAAGTCCAGCCACTGGAAAAATGCGTGCTTCCAGTTACTTTCAACGAGCTACCGTCAAAGTATCAAATTCAAAAATGGCTGTAGCCATATTAAGTATCAATTTTAAACAACACAAATTCAGTTCAGAAGGAAACATAGAAACTTCAATACATGTACAAGATATAGAAATAATAACAAGATACAAATGATAAAATCCCTAAATGAGATCAAATAGAGTATCAAAATATCAACAGGAAGAGTCAGTCAGATCATAACATAAATATATATACATAGAGGGATTTTTCAAAAACAAAGCCTTCGAAATAAAGTCCACATTACGAACGAGGATCTAAGTTGCAAATGATTGATTGATTGATTGATTGAAATAAGGATATTTCGTTGGTATCAGTTTCTTCACAGAAAATAAACCAAAAACTTCACTTTTCAAGTAGCATTACTAATAATACCAATATTATTGCTGTAAACCAATCGACAATATAAAAGGAAAACATTTTGCCAAATGACCTCAATTGTTTATACAGATACGAATCATCCCTTCATCTTTTCTTCCGTTAGCACATTCTTTGGTTTGTCATATGAGATGAAGTTATCTGCTGTGTTGCATTTTGATTCAGTGGATATCATTTTGCAACCATGTGTGTAGGTGGCCGACAATCACACACGTCAATCGAAATCAAAACCTGAGCTTGAGGAAAGTACAATATTGAATGACGTCACATCATTGATACAAGCTATCTTGGCATACAGTTATCAAAGTTGATTTTCGGCTGGGAATCCAAATTTCACACACTGAACGTCCAACTGTAAATAAAGCGACTTCCATTAGCAGCATTTCGATAGTCGTCATCCACTGCACCGCCACAGCAGCATATTGCAATCAGTCACCTAATGTCATAGGAATCCAAATTTTGTGAATTTTTAAAACACACTTTCTTATATTTATTAAACGATTCAGTGTGAGAAACTATGAAACAGGCACACTGACTTTTATTCAGTTTTTTTCACA
>OX103973.1:46867248-46937600 GCA_944470395.2 Schistosoma turkestanicum
TGTCAAGAGACCAGGAACGACGTTTCGTGATCTCACTTCGTCTGCATTAGCGGTGCAGTGAGAAAAGGGAGTGTGAGTAGAGTTAGTTGTAGAGAGAAGAGAGGTATGCTTTGGTGTAGGAAGGATTTGATTTTGACCAATTTGGTCTCGCGTGCTGTTACGGGTATGAGGGCGGTTGTCACTTCCCGGCTGCCCACACCGTGGAAGGTTGTTTCTTGAGGGACCTGAAAAGGAAGATGGATTAGTGTTGGTGCGTGACCGCAGAGCCCAAGGGACAACTGCTTGAGGCCGGTCACGCACGGCCTTTTTATGAAAGGTATTTTGAGGATTAGCTCCGTTCTTAAAGGCCCTTAGTGGGCACCCTTACCCAGGGAGACGGAAATCCGTGAGTTAGGGGGAGTGTGACATTTTTAGGGCCGACCTTTTCTAACCCTTCCTTCCTTGTGAGAAGGCAGCATCGCTGCAGATGCTGGTTGTCCGAGGGAAACACCTTACTGCTGTCACACCCCTCTGCAGTCAGCAGTACGACTTCGCCCTCAGACCTTGGGTAGCTGCTTTTAGTCTCATCGTTCTCCAATCGACCTGCCTGGCATGGTAGGACCTGCAGGAACATGTGTTCCAGCCAGTATAGCTCGGTTGGGTCATGACGATAGACGAGCGCTACCACCACGTCAAGGTAGCAGCTTCGGTCGGGGGCAAAACCTATCACTACGCAGATGACCTAAAAATGATCGATAAAACTAACAAATCGGACATCCGTTACTTGAGGCACACAATCCAGTATGAACTCAATATTGTAGTTGTCTCGTGTAAGTGATGTGACCTGGAACTCAATACTGAGAAATATGTGTGATTGCGTTTTGGAGACACGCCTTTCAAAATTAATATTACCCTCTGAAGGAATGTACTGCCCAAACTGACAACTGATCTGGGAGTGCATTACTCGGACAGCCCTAACTTCTCTGAACATATTTCCAATAAAGTTTCCCGAATGAGAATGTTTCATAAATTCTTTCATAAATTATGTAGAATAATCCTCTACATAGCGTGCGTAAGACATATTGCTGAATAAGATTCA
Organism: Schistosoma turkestanicum; assembly: GCA_944470395.2. Taxonomy (NCBI): domain Eukaryota; kingdom Metazoa; phylum Platyhelminthes; class Trematoda; order Strigeidida; family Schistosomatidae; genus Schistosoma; species Schistosoma turkestanicum. The sequence goes on from OX103973.1 coordinate 46,868,327, forward strand.
TTTTTATTTTCTAATTTTGAGGATTGAAGGAATACAAAGGAATTTTACTCCAATAGTTCTAAATCATAACTCTGCTTTTAAGTATCTTACTCGATATCATGAACTTGGGCTTCATCCATTATGGAATGAAAGGCTTAATTGCAAACTTACCCTTTACTTTAAAATCCTGCACAAGATCACATACTCCTCGTTGAATACAAATCTCTTTCGTTTTCACTAGAAAAAGACAGGCTACTCACTGTGTCAATTGACACTGTTCAACTTTAAACTGGTTGACTGGAACGCACTCTACTGTCCTGGTCACAAATTTACTAACACTCATAACTGTATGAGTTTCATATTGCCTATTATAAGTTTCACTGTTCTCAACTACACTCTATTAACTTATCATTTGACCCTTAAAGTTATCTATTGCCCCAATTTTAACCACAATACTCTTCAACTTTGCTGCCTACTTCGATAAACACATCTTTGCCACTTCATCCTAAATGCTTGTAGCTTCTTTGAAAATCAGTACATTTTCTCCGTAAATATTAACTGTATTGCATTCACAAGTTGTAAGTCAGTCAAGTTTGTGAAAGGAACATGCAGAAATGGCGTTTCTAGATAGGATGTGAAACAACTACCGTCAAGTAGAATATAAAACATTATCTCAACAACCTAATGGTGGTTTGGACGATGACTTCAAACCACCCATGTTTCTGGGGCAGAACATTTTGTTCACCTTTAGCTATTTTGATTAATGCGGTGACCAATCAGTGGTACTAAGGTTACTCTTAAACGCTTGCTACTTCTGAGGCTCATGTTGAGGTCGCTATTCTGCCAAGACACGCGCAACATGCTTAGTCGGACGCTTACAGTATGATTTAGACATTAGCCTTTACAAAAAGAACAGTTGGATGATTAAAAATTTAAATAACAATGTTTTTTTACAAAGTATACTCTTTTTACTGTAATTTCGATTTCGACGTTCGTAAATGCAGTGTCTTACTTCAATTTCTCTTTTATTCACCAGGAACTCTCCGAAACTCTTCCTTCTTCATTGCTGTCCTCCTTCATATGTGGGTTATGATACTCTAATTTAATGATAGTAGTCACTGAATTTTTCCTTGACTTACTACAGCATTGCCTACTTCAACATGACAAGTTAGATTCTATTATGGTCCTATATATACATATATGTATATATATGTAATCGCCTAATATTACCTTTTTTTCTCCCTTTTCACAGTTCGAAATCCAGGGCGCCTACAGGAAGCCTGTACCCAATGTAAGCGCACCTCTAGGTCACAGCTTGTATCAAGCGCTTTCCAAATCCAAATCCAATATCCAATATCTTTTTCACGAGCTAGTGTAAACCAATTTGATTTCCTCGCGCTCGATTCTTGTTCTTTCGGTACGGTTCCAGGTGTTCGGTAATGTCCAATGGATGGAGGTCTAGCCACTCGACTGTCTAATTCTAGTCAGTTGGCAGTGGGTTGTGAGTTTGTATGTCTCGGGATTTGAATGAAACGTTTGTTTCAGGGCAGTAGGGTTTCTGGATACTAGCAGCCGTCACATTACCGAACCGGAGATCAGTTAGTTGAAATGTGGAGAGTAATAAGGGTAATAAGGATAAATTAAAATGACATTATGAGTAAAATTACAGAACTGAGTAATATATAGATGAATTTAGTTTATTAATTGTTAGTGAAGATTCTGAGAGAGGACCGAATTGTAAGCAAGGGAGAGGAATAGGCGAGATAGATTAATTGAGTGATCTGAGGAGATGGCAATGGTAACAACTAGCAGGTCTCAAGATATGCATCAGGCACAGATTGTCCAAGATGGAGATGATAGTCCGTATGTGAGTACGTGATTATCAAGTCTCTTCTTAAAGCAGTCCACTGAGGGGGCTGTAACTACCTTGGCTGGGAGAGCCTTCCAAGTTGCGACGACTCGCAATGAGAGAAAGTGTGCACGAATCTGAGTATTTGCTCTTTGATGTGCAATCTTTCGAGGACTGCCTTCGAGGGGAGTGGTGGTGATGCATCGGTAAGATGCTCACATTGGGATGGTTTGGCGTGTTTAATATGGTGTACGCCATAATCAGGTCACCTCTGATTCTCCTGTAGCTCAGTGGGAATAATCCCAAGAGCTGGAGTCTATCGTAGTACGGTTTGTGTTTCAACCCTATCACCAATTCGGTTGTTCGTCTCTTCACTCGATCCAAGAGATTAATGTCTCTTTTAAGCAGACGGGGTGCGATAGTGGATTAACGAAGAAGGTTGTGCTTCAAATTCATGACACTATCTTGTAGGAAACAAGCTTGCCTGAAAGAAGCCAACAAGTAAACTTAATTCAAACAATTTCGACTATACACTGGATGTTGAAATGTCTTCTTTCAAAAGAGTACTGACGTCGCATGATGAAATATGAGTTCCTTCTGGAGTCACGAGAAATATGCTCTTATTTTCGCAATCAGAGCAACATTTACTTTAGGTACGTAGAGTTTACAAATATCGGGCAAGACCGAAAGACTATTTCAGATTGCTGCAGAAATGAAAAGATGCAACTTCAAGGTGCTTGAAATGAGTGTAACGCATTGGACGCGGATAGAACAACTGAGCCAAGCTCCAGTGAAATGGTAATTAAACTTACATCATACACAGGGGGTTGCAATCATGCTGTCCAAACATGTATAAAAGGCACTGTTAGGATGGGAATATCATGGACCTAGTATCATCAAAGCATCCTTCAATATAAAGAAAGAGGGCATTTCAGTACATTTCATCAATAAAAAGTTCAGAAGGACGATGGAATACTTGAGGATCAAAGGAAGAGCTGAAGCAGCCTTCGATCAGCACTTGCTGATCGTCATCAGGCACCAGAAAATGCAGCCAACATCATAAAAGTGTGATACGGCTTTTTTCCAGAATACTAGGAAGCCCAGCCAGTACAGCATTAGGTACCAGGCTTTGCAGGGTCCATTAAATGAAGGGGATGATGACAAACTGTGCGATATCAACCAAGAATTCCCCAACACACGTAATTGATATCTGTTGAAACTTTTGAAAATATTTTAGGAAGAGCGAACAATGAGGCCATAATCAACTTTGGCCTGAGAAGAGCAGAGAAAATCAAGGAACAAGCCTAATCAGGTCCCATGATTTGATAGTTTGTGCTATTAAGGTGTGCTAAAAGTGTCGCTTGGTTCGATATGAGAGGCCAATGTGATATCAGCGTTAATTTTTATCGTTTTTTGTCAACTGTATGTTTTGTGAAGTCGTGAGTCCTTCAAAGAACTGACGGCATTCAACAGTCTGACATAATGTAATTGTGCAGGAGACATCTATGATGCAGAGCATTGGTGCCGGGCTAATTCATGCAGATTGACTTGAAAACATGTCTCCACTCTATTCGCCTAATAAGCTGCTCGTTCGCCTAATGATTGATATTCCGTAGTAAGTATGATTAAGGGGTTGTAGATGTGCAGGTACCTTAGGGCGACTTGGGATGATTGTTGTAGTGAAGCAGCCGTACGGGTCTGACAGTATTGCCGCTGCTTGTCCAGGACACTCTAGGCTCGATGACATTTGTTAACTGGCATCCAGGCACAAAAACACGTGTCTTCAGTTCGGTTGATGAGATCGTGCGCTGAATGGCATTTGCTCGCAGATGATGTGTTTTTGGGGTGAAATAAGCTCAGAGAGACTGGGCGTTCACTCTCCTTCAAGTTCGAGATGTGAAATCTATAGTTAGGTGTACGTTCGATCTGACATTGCCGAAAAATCAATTCTCTGTTTTATTTGCTGTTTTGAGGGATACTATCAATCGTCTTGAGCATTGTACAGTTCAAAACCAGACAAATGGAATGGCTGCTTATAAAAGCCCTGTCTGACAGGTCGAAAATCGGTACAGCTGAATCAAGCTTGATTCATAATATAAAATGCTACCACCCGTACTGAAACGATTTAACGAATAAAACGTTGGTAATAATATGAATGAGAGTTGAATATGAAAAACAATATGCATTAATTTAACTCTATCAGATTATCGCTCTTCTTCTTGCTAAATTCAAACTCGGATATTTATTGAAACATTTGTTCGTTAATCAATGTTTAGAACTGTCGATTTGCATGGTGACATTGAGTTCGATCATGCAAGCATTCTCTTGTTTGAAATAAAATACAGAAACCCTAGCTGTTTCGACGAAAAGCACAGATATACGAAATGTGAGAAGATATTTAAAGACTGTTGATCAATAGAATGAAAACACGTTCATGAGACTATATTGGTTATGATGAGAAGTGATGACATATCTGCCAAAAAAAGGTAAGAAGCCTTATATTCTAATAATAACCAAACATGTTGACAGCTGAATTCGCTCACAAAACAAGTAAAATAAATAATATCCGAAATCGTGACTCAATCATTGTTAGATCACTATTAGAAACACGAATGCACTGGATGGCCTTTTCGTCTTTTCGTATACGACACACCAGCAGTGTACATCCAACACTGCTGTCACCCGAAGAATTCGAACAGACCAATAACTGGATTCAAATATGATTCAGTGCTTCCAGGCTACAAATTGTGTTCCATCACTGTCTGAATATTGGTTGTAGTGATGACTGAAACTTACTAAAATCTAGTTGTACAAATAAGTAATCATTCACATTGTTTTGTTCAACATTGATGCTTATGTCCTATTAAAGTGTGCTCCCTGACAGTTTCAAAAAATAAAGAAAGTCAAAGCAACACAATTAACTGAAACATGATTAGTGTCACTGAGAGCTACAATATTCGTCACGATGACAGATGGAGAAACAATTATCGGAGATATAACGCTCAGTGTGACAATACAAAACGTTGGAATTACGATGAGTTGTAGTCAGTAGAGTATTAGAAGAGAAACCAATGTGTGTATGAAGACGATGTGCAGTTGACAGAAACTGGGAGAGAAGTAAACAGAGAAAAGAAAGTGACTGAGGTTGAGATGTTAGTTAGATTATAGGTTCTAAAAATTCATCTAGTACGTAAATTTGCTCTTTGACATTGCTAAGCATCTTCAAGCTTATTGTCTTTCCATAATCGATGTATCTGCAAACGTTGAAGGCCTTGATGGATATCATGAAATATTACCAAGTCATTTTATTTCTGCAGGTTTCTATAACTATGTTGATTAAGAGAATATTTTAATTGGTAATAATTTATTTCACATAAAAATGATATAAATTATATAAGAATGCTGTAAGAAAGTCACATATAATCTAATGACCTCAATAGTTCAGATGCATAGATGTTGATGACATTAGCTTTTTCTATTATAGTACATTCCCCCCTTTCTCAAGTTATATGATATAGTTTTGAATCTAGATAATGAAATATTCTAATTACAGAAAAGCTTACAGTTTTTTTATTCAAATTTTTTCATATATGATCTGTTTGTATGAGTGTCTATCTGTCAACTACACACACAAGCAGATAACACACAAGACTGCGGAGAAATACATCTCATATGCTGAATTAGAATCAACGTGGTAACTGAAGTAAAGACACTGGCATCAACTATATCAGTAAGCAAAATATGTAGTCATCCGTTAACAATGTCTGTTGACTACAATCCATGATACATAAGACCACTTTTGTAATAAAATAATCGTTCAGAGTATATTTTGTAGAAGCCATTGTTTATTTCAAAAGGGATACTGAAATATGATTATTTGGTAGTTTGTGTTATACTGAATTAGAGAAAAGTGAACGGATACATTCATCATTACTAGATGTGAACATCGCTCGACGCTCTACTTTCAATAGGTTTAGTGAGCGAGTCCGGATACTAGCTTGACTATGCCCACCATTAAATGTTCCATATGGTTGCGTGATAAACAGGAGAACAAAATAAATCCATAGTTCAGTGGTTTATTGAAGGAGAACGTTTGCGTTACATAGGGAGCAGAAACATGGTTGCAACGCGAAGAGAACGTTGCGCGCCAGAAGATGTAGCAGTGTTTTTTGACACAGTTTAACAAAACGAATACAATGTTTATTTTTCACAAATCGTAATTTCATCGTAGAAGCGTTCCACTACAAGTGTATGAAAGATGCATCCGTCATTAGGAACAAACCGATCATTTTTGTCAATAGAAAATAAGGTTCCAGTGTATTCGAAACATCAGTACAACGGCTTTCATTTCCGCTACTTCTTTCTAGTTATTATTGTATGTTTCAGTAAACATGTTCACTTACAAAGATCATTCACTAATGACTGACTAGTTTGAATAATCTTCAATGACTGAAACGTTGGTGACAATGTGAATGGAGGTTGAATATAGAAAACTATATGTATTCATTTAACTCTATCGGGTTCTATAAATTCAATCTCGGATATTTATTAGAACTTTTGTTGATTAACCAATGTGTAGAACTGTTAGTTTGCATGAAGACATTGAGTTCAATCATGCAAGCATTCTCTTGTTAGAAATATTATACAGAAAGCCTAGCTGTTCCGGGTGAAAGTTATCATTACCGAAATCGTGAATCAAGCATTGTTAGATCACTATTAGAAACACGAATGCACTGGATGGCCTTTTCGTCTTTTCGTATACGACACATCAGCAGTGTACATCCAAGACTGCTGTCACCCGAAGAATTCGAACAGACCAATAACTGGATTCAAATATGATTCAGTGCTTCCAGGCTACAAATTGTGTTCCATCACTGTCTGAATATTGATTGTAGTGATGACTGAAACTTACTAAAATCTAGTTGTACAAATAAGTAATCATGCACATTGTTTTGTTCAACATTAATTCTTATGTCCTATAAAAGTGTGCACCCTGACAGTTTCAAAAAATAAAGAAAGTCAAAGCAACACAATTAACTGAAACATGATTAGTGTCACTGAGAGCTACAATATTCGTCACGATGACAGATGGAGAAACAATTATCGGAGATATAACGCTCAGTGTGACAATACAAAACGTTGGAATTACGATGAGCTGAAATCAGTAGAGTATAAGAAGAGGAACCAATGTGTGTATGAAGACGATGTGCAGTTGACAAATACTGGGAGAGAAGTAAACAGAGAAAAGAAAGTGACTGAGGTTGAGATGTTAGTTAGATTATAGGATCTAAAAATTCATCTAGTACGTAAATTTGTTATTTGATATTGCTAAGCATCTTCAAGCTTATTGTCTTTCCAGAATTGATGTATCTGCAGAAGTTGAAGGCCTTGATGAATATCACGAAATATTACCAAGTCATTTTATTTCTGCAGGTTTCTATAACTATGTTGAATAAGAGAATATTTTAATTGGTAATAATTTATTTCACATAAAAATGATAAAAAATTATATAAGAATGCTGTAAGAAAGTCACATATAATCTAATGACCTCAATAGTTCAGATGCATAGATGTTGATGACTTTAGCTTTTTCTATTATAGTACATTCCCCCCTTTCTCAAGTTATATGATATAGTTTTGAATCTAGATAATGAAATATTCTAATTACAGAAAAGCTTACAGTTTTTTTATTCAAATTTTTTCATATATGATCTGTTTGTATGAGTGTCTATCTGTCAACTACACACACAAGCAGATAACACACAAGACTGCGGAGAAATACATCTCATATGCTGAATTAGAATCAACGTGGTAACTGAAGTAAAGACACTGGCATCAACTATATTAGTAAGCAAAATATGTAGTCATCGGTTAACAATGTCTGTTGACTACAATCCAAGATACATAAGACCACTTTTGTATTAAAATAATCAATCATATTCTATTTTTAGAAGCCATTGTTTATTTCAAAAGGGATACTGAAATATGATTATTTGGTAGTTTGTGTTATACTGAATTAGAGAAAAGTGAACGGATACATTCATCATTACTAGATGTGAAGATCGCTCGACGCTCTACTTTCAACAGTGTTTGAAAAGGCATCCGTTATGGGGAACAATCAAATCAGTTTTGTCAATAGAAAATAAGGTTCTAGTGTCTTCGAAACATCAGTACAACGGCTTCCATTTCCACTACTTCTTTCTAGTTATTATTTTATTTTTCAGTAATCATGTTCATTTACAAAGATCATTCACTAATGACTGACTAGTTTGAATAATCTTCAATGACTTAGATGTTGGTGACAATGTGAATGGAGGTTGAATATAGAAAACCATATGTATTCATTTAACTCTATCGGGTTCTATATATTCAAAGTCGGATATTTATTAGAACTTTTGTTGATTAACCAATGTGTAGAACTGTTAGTTTGCATGAACACATTGAGTTCAATCATGCAAGCATTCTCTTGTTTGAAATATTATACAGAAAGCCTAGCTGTTTCAGGTCAAATTATTCATCACCGAAATCGTGAATCAATCATTGTTAGATCACTATTAGAAACACGAATGCACTGGATGGCATTTTCGTCCTTGTTTACGACACACCAGCAGTGTATATCCAAGACTGCTGTCACCCAAAGAATTTGAACAGACCAATAACTGGATTCAAATATGTTTCAGTGCTTCCAGGCTACAAATTGTGTTCCATCACTGTCTGAATATTGATTGTAGTGATGACTGAAACTTACTAAAATCTAGTTGTACAAATAAGTAATCATTCACATTGTTTTGTTCAACATTGATGCTTATGTAATTTCAAAGTGTGCACCCTGACAGTTTCAAAAAATAAAGAAAGTCAAAGCAACACAATTAACTGAAACATGATTAGTGTCACTGAGAGCTACAATATTCGTCACGATGACAGATGGAGAAACAATTATCGGAGATATAACGCTCAGTGTGACAATACAAAACGTTGGAATTACGATGAGTTGTAATCAGTAGAGTATTAGAAGAGAAACCAATGTGTGTATGAAGACGATGTACAGATGACAAATACTGGGAGAGAAGTAAACAGAGAAAAGAAAGTGACTGAGGTTGAGATGTTAGTTAAATTATAGGTTCTAAAAATTCATCTCGTACGTAAATTTGTTATTTGATATTGCTAAGCATCTTCAAGCTTATTGTCTTTCCAGAATTGATGTATCTGCAGAAGTTGAAGGCCTTGATGAATATCACGAAATATTACCAACTGATTTTATTTCTGCAGGTTTCTATAACTATGTTGATTAAGAGAATATTTTATTTGGTAATAATTTATTTCACATAAAAATGATAAAAATTTATATAAGAATGCTGTAAGAAAGTCACATATAATCTAATGACCTCAATAGTTCAGATGCATAGATGTTGATGACATTAGCTTTTTCTATTATAGTACATTCCCCCCTTTCTCAAGTTATATGATATAGTTTTGAATCTAGATAATGAAATATTCTAATTACAGAAAAGCTTACAGTTTTTTTATTCAAATTTTTTCATATATGATCTGTTTGTATGAGTGTCTATCTGTCAACTACACACACAAGCAGATAACACACAAGACTGCGGAGAAATACATCTCATATGCTTGATTAGAATCAATGTAGTAACTGAAGTAAAGACACTGGCATCAACTATATTAGTAAGCAAAATATGTAGTCATCGGTTAACAATGTCTGTTGACTACAATCCAAGATACATAAGACCACGTTTGTAATAAAATAATCATTCATATTCTATTTTTAGACGCCATTGTTTATTTCAAAAGGGATACTGAAATATGATTATTTGGTAGTTTGTGTTATAATGAATTAGAGAAAAGTGAATGGATACATTCATCATTACTAGATGTGAAGATCGCTCGACGCTCTACTTTCAACAGTGAATGAAAAGATTCATCCGTTAAGAAGGGCGAACAGATGATTTTTGTCTAAAGAAATTAAGGTTCCTGTGTCTCCGAAACTTCAGTACAACAAGTTTTCTTTCCACTACTTATTTCTAGTTATTATTTTATTTTTCAGTAAACATGTTCACGTCAGGACGTTTAGTATTTCTTTTTCCGCTAATTTTTGTGTCAATGGTGTATGTGGTCAGTTATGAAAATTATCACAAACATCCGTAGCATAATAGTACTACTGTAATTAGCAGTGAAATTAATAATGAGTTTGAAGTAACAGTAATTCGGTCCTACGAATACGTCAATTTAAACTTGCGTAATGTATTCATTAGGCAAAACTGATTTGTTTTACGAGAGATTCTTGTTCGCGAAATTAAAATGAAGAACACGTGATATTCGATGGGAGATAATGCTGAAAAATGACATGTGAACGTTTAGAACCCTATGACTTATACCTTGATTGTGGTCAGCTTAGTGCAACCTCATTGGTTTTTAAAGATATCATGAACTGTGATTGCTAATGTTGATGCGATTTTCAGTTCGACATCACTGGTGTTCGGAAATGATATATTTGTGAAGTTTTTGGTTGTGCGTTCGGTTAGAAGGACAATCCATTCAATGATTTCAGGACGAATTCGGGAGGTCGTCCGGTCGATGATTCTACGGTGATTTTCATAATGACTGATCATTTAATGTATTGTGGTTGCAGTTTTCAAACTGCTGGTGCATTTAACAATGGTTTTAAAGATAACTGAGAAACTCTTTTTAAAAATGTATGGGATTGTGGGTTAGTCGAAAGGGTAGGAATGATGCTTGTTTGAGATGGTGTGTTTAGGGTAGTTGTTTAATCTTTATATAAGGAGAAACGAGTGGAACTACGTCTCTTGCCAGAGTTAAGAAAATGAGTTGTGTCCCGGAATATCTTTAATCGGCGTTTGTAAAGCACATCACTGTTATTTTTCTAGTGGTGATGAAAGCGCTTGTATGTATGTAAATATTTGTTCAGACTGGTGATGCATGATATATTCGATTCATCTGTTCATTCACAATCACATCGATTGCTATTAACCGCTAACAAACTTACCAACACTACTGCTTTATGAGACCGTTATATTATCACAAAACTTCAATTCAACTTTTCTATGAGCTCATAGAATCAACTCAACACGACATCAGTAGGATTCGGAATGATTGGAATAATCGAAATCACCATTGATATTACGAGTTATACAGTAAAACTTCCATATTATTAGTAACTTGAAAGAAATATTTTTGAACGAAATCCTTCGGTTGAAATACTCACTGATTGTTTACAACAGACAATGTGTGAGAGGTTCGCTGAGGAACGAAAGATAAATGAAATGCATTTTCATGCTAATTATTTATTTGCTTCATATGGTCTGCTAAACTTCAAGCAGAAAATGTGAAGCTGACTGGTGTGCTCCTGAACCTTAAAGAAAAGAATTTTATTGCGAGATCACAAACGCTAGTCATTAAGTGGTTGACGCTGATGGATGACATGAGTGTCATCCATTAGTTGTGTTCTGCTTTGCCACTAGGCGCCCGTTAGCACACAGAACATTCTGTTAAAAAAACATGGTTATTTGAAGTTAAAGCCTCATCTTCATGATTGCTGGTCAAATACAACACCCTTAAGTTAAGTGGTATTGATTGAGATCAAGATTTATTTTGCACAACCTTTTCAACAGACCTTTACTACTAGCCACATGTTATATGCGGACAATGCAAATCAAGAACTGTATATTTGTGTTGCAAATCACCTTGCTATTAGGTTAACTTGTGATATAAATGTGAAGATATAAGTCATATATTAGATGGTTTGGTGATATGAACGATGTCGAACTGACGAAAGAAAATAGAGTAACATGTTCGTAAAAGGTCATAGGTCAGTCGATATGTAAGTAAGAATGCATGGTGATAAACTGAGTGAACAAAGTTCAATCGGTATATAAACGAGGAAGAATTCACCGTCATAGAACATAGTTTGTGTTCTAAAATAGTTGAGCAGCATTTACAGGTTTAGAAACTGATGTGTTCAGTGAAAATTGAATTTTAATGTGCAGGACAAGCTATGAAGGTGGCAGTTGACGGAGTTTTAGAACACTTCGTATATTACCCTCACGAAACTAATGATTCTCCTCTCACCATACTTACTCACTTACTTAATTTTCTGGTACCTCCACTGAGATGAAGTCAACAACCCCATGCACAATCCACCTCCTTTATCTGGGCGCGAGACCGGAACGAGCTGTTATTTGTGAAAAGTCTATTGCTATTATTATAAAAAATGTAAAATGCATTTTTACACTTCTGGAATAAATGTTCAGATGTTACACCAACGGAAGTCATATCGCTGAGATTTTCAATGTATCAGTTGAGATCACCCTGAGATTTGTGTTGTGGAAAAAACTGAATAGAAGTCAGTGTGCCTGTTTCATAGTTTCTCACACAAATACATTTAGTGGAGATAAGAAAGTGTGTTTTAAAAATTCACAAAATTCGGATCCCCATGACATTACGTGAATCCATACAATCTGCTGCTGTGGCTGTGCAGTGGATGACGACTATCGAAATACTGCTAATGAAAGTCGCTTTGTTTACTGTTCGACGTACATTGTGTGCAGTTTGGATTCTCAGCCGAAAATCAACTTTGATAACTGTATGCCAAGATAGCTTGTATCAATGGAGTGTCGTCATTCAAAATTGTACTTTTCTCAAGCTGAGGTTTTGATTTCGATTGGAGTGCGTGATGGTCGGCCACCCACACACATGGTTGCAAAATGATATCCACTGAATGCAAATGCAACACAGCAGATTACTCCATCTCATATGACAAACCAAAGAATGTGCTAACGGATGAAATGATGAAGGGATCATTCATATCTGTAAAAGCAACTGAGGTCATCTGGCAAAAATGTTTTCCTGTTATATTGTCGATTGTTTTACAGAATTAATATTGGTATTATTAGAAATGCTACTTGAAAAGTGAAGTTTTTGGTTTATTTTCTGTGAAGAAACTGATACCAACGAAATATCCTTATTTCAATCAATCAATCAATCATTTGCAACTTGGATCCTCGTTCGTAATGTGGACTCTATTTTGAAGGCTTTGTTTTTGAAAAATCCCTCTATGTATATGTATTTATGTTATGATCTGACTGACTCTTCCTGTTGATATTTTGATACTCTATTTGATACCATTTAGGGATTTTATCATTTGTATCTTGTCATTATTTCTATATCTTGTACATGTATTGAAGTTTCTATGTTTCCTTCTGAACTATATTTGTGTTGTTTAAAATTGATACTAATTATGACTACAGCCATTTTTGAATTTGATACTTTAGCGGTAGCTCGTTGAAAGTAACTGGAAGCACGCATTTTTCCAGTGGCTGGACTTATTGTTGTGATTAGAAATTCGGTGTGATGTTGTTTTGGTAATTATCTGTATTTCCTTTTTTGATTAAAAATAGAACCTTTCTTACGCAGAATTTAAATTTTGGAATTGAACTGGGCAAGACGCGTGTAAACCTTCACCTTTTGAATCAAGAGCTCACTTCGAGAGTAATAAATATTTCTATACGTAATTCGCTATGCCATATGGAAACAGCGATAAATGCAATAATCCATTCAAATCACGTATTTACAGGAAACAAAGCTCTTAGCAGTAGTCGAACAGATTAGGAATCAAAGTTATTATTCAATATTTAGAAACTAGTGAAACAAAGCTTATAATAAAACGATAAAGTGATGATAATTTAAGAAGTTAGGAATTAGAGAGAACACAAAGAATAAATGCAACTGCACCATTGCAGAAGATTTTGAGACACGTCATTTAAGGTCTTCAAGCCGCGATCATTATCATCTCATTGACCGTAATCAGGTAGTTTACACCTAATCACATGTTAATCGCTTGTTGTCAGTGACTTTATGGATTTCTGCCATGTTTCGATCTGACTGCTTCTGACTTCCTTCTTTTTTGTAATCATACCACTCACTTTAATGTTAAATTTGTTGCACAATTGTCCAAATGGCTTTGAGTTAACTTCGTCGATGTCATCTTACCAGTGACTGTTTCTTTAAATCGCCAATCTTTTCAATTTTCTTCAATAAGTCAACGTAGTTTAACAATCCTGCGTCATCTTCAGAGAAAGTTAAATATCAAGTAATCCATTTCACCGCGTTCACACGTTCTTGAAATTTTGCATATCTTGAATTCCGTGTGAAAGGTGAATTCTCCTGATTTTAAATAAATGTTGCTTTTCAATTATTGTAATTTACACAATTTGTCGGACTATGATATTTCGTAATTTAAACCAAACCGGTTGCATTAGATAATACAGTTTTCCTAATTACTTGCGTGGAAGGTGGAACGTGAACATAGGTGTTTTGAAAAGCAGAGTTGTTGATATATTAGGCATTCTGCAAAAATTTACAGCATACTACGATATGCTGTTCAAAGCTATGTGCGTCCGAATTATATCCAAGCAAATTGATGAAGACATCGACTCATCAGTCAGTTATTCGTCAAGTTAAAAATTCACATTAGAAATTCAATTAACTATCCACGTTCAAGTGTCAATTTCTCATGAACATTGTAATAACGGTCTCTTTCACATAATTTATGATCTTAAACATTTGAATAATTGTGATTCAATCTATAGGTCTCATATTTTTGAGCATGTGTTGGACTGTATCTGAGAAATGCAGAAAATGCATACAGATCGTGATGACTCGCCAAACTTCCTAAACCTCGCTATAATTGTTGGAATGTGAAAATACGGGAACAATCCAATTACGTTTAGGTTATTGTCAGTCATTTAGCTTCAGTTTTACATAATCTTCTCATCAGCGTGAAATTCACCTGAGTGTGATTACCAACATAATGAGCTGAAAGGTTACATTCAATATCACACTTTGACAGTCGAATAAATTCCAGTCATTTGATGAACATATTTGCAGTGATCCATTCAACTAAATTTTTATTGAAAATATTTCCAAACGTTTAAACATATTGTTCTTTATTCCTCCTCAAATTGAATTTTCATTGTATTATTCACGTTTACTCCTCTATGTAATCTTGGACAGAAGAATGTTCTAAAATGCAATGCGTTCAGTAGAATTAATTCAGTATATTTGTTTGTTCACTTTGTTTTCATTATGCTATTATCATGGATTAACATGTAACTGGATTGTTAATTTACTGAATGATGAATTTGCAGTGATCATTTTTATATATTTCATAAGTTTAACGTCTTCAGATTGTGTGCACGTGTTTTGACATTCCAACAGATTCGAACAGACTAAACCATATCACCAGTCCAGATGATACAGCAGTACTAGAAGTTTTAATTCGAATATTAACAATCTTTTGTCAATAAATTAATTTAAAACTCTCAGTATGTTATAATTCATGTCAAACTTTCTATTCAAAACTCTCCACATCTTCTTAAAAATTAGAGTCAGTCAGTCAGTCAGATGCAACATAGAACTTGGTACGTAAGTACATCAGTTCTTGTTGCCATACCACATCAGCACAGAGATATAATTGTCAATTCAAATCCAATAGTAGTAGAGGTAGTAAGGGAATTAGAAGTAATCGGAGAGGTCAGGGTTAGAAGATATTATTCAAGAAGTATGATTCAGTGAGAAAAGTTTAGAGAGTCGAAACTAGAGGTGTTGAAGAATCCAGAAGAATAGGATTTGAGAGAACACAAAGCATAAATGCACCGGCGCCATTGTGAACGTTTTTGAGCCATGTTATTTAAGGTCTCTAACCATCGATTATTATTATCTCGCGAACCCCGACCCGGTAGTCGACAATTGCCGACACTACAAAACAAAGTTCGACGAGGCTGTCGGTGGTTCGGCAAACGCAAATTAGAGAGGCAATGTCACCCATATTTTACAGGTTTTAGCACATTTTTACAAAAAATAGGAAATCAACAATTTCAGCTGAACGTTTTAGCTAATGAACTCAGCTACGCATAATTCACTACACTGTTTATTATTAAGCTTGTCTGTAGGTATGCTTGAACTATTACGAGTTCACCTTAGTCGAGTAACTAGAAATAACAATGAACTAGCGTCCAGGTAGGCTATTGAGACGAAATTGTGTCAAAAAGTCTTGATATAGCGAAGAAATTGTAATCTACAAACACCTAGGTAGCTGTTCATGATCTCTGTCAGTTGGTAAAGACTGATTAGTGTTGGAAACAAAAGTCAGTTTAAAACTGGTCTCATTAGTCATCTCAGCTGTTGAGAAACACTGATGGTGAAATCACGATATGGTACTAATGTTTAACACTCAGTCGGAAAACAAAATGTGAAGACCAAAACAAAACCGAGATGTGTCATTCGTCAACAAACAGGAGGCAGTAGATGAGAAGACTGACTGTCAGCAAGTCAAAATCCCTTCCGATCAGCGTATATAACTTGAATTAGAAACGTGCATGTCTGCATTATGCGTTTACTTGTTGGTATTTTTATTAGTTTCGTTTTGTCTAATCAGATGCTATATTTTGCAACCAACTTACATACTTTTATTGTCGACGACACTGCCTAGATATGTAAGGGTGTTAACGGAAAACAAATCAACTCCATCCAAAACGAATTGTTTGGCACATAAGGTGTTGTGTCACAGAGACTGGTTTTTCAACTTATGAATGTTGAGAGATAATCGTGCTGAAGTTGCTGCTACACCCGTCGTCTTGTCCTGCATTAGTTGTTGTGTGTGCATTAGATGAGCCAGATTATCTACGAAGTTTAAAACTATCCAGCTGCAACTTGTGCTTCCTTCTAGGTGTTGACGTCTTCATAATCCTGATATTAGGAAAAGAGTTACGCCTCTCTAGATCTCACACTTGCTGAGATCGCTTGTTACTGGTTTCTTGGTGAGTTACCCTTGTTTCTATTGGACTGAATGTCACAATCAAAATAAACATGGTTTGAGACTATCGACTGAAATCGATTTCCAAATTCGCTTTACACCAATTCTTAATGTTTTAAATGACAGTGCTTTCATCATTTCTGTTCATTTCGATTTTGGCTTTGAATCATAAAAGATTTCAATGAAATAATAGTAGGTTATATAAAAATAGAAGTGGTGTGATGACATTCATTGTGTGCGTGATTGTGATTGATGATACTATTTTTACATCAGTCGGCACGTAATTTTATTGAGCATTTGAGATAGTGTTCTGTTCAATAGTTTGTTAATTTAATGAGCATAACTATCTGATTTAGTGTAGATGACCAAATAATGTGAATAAACAGAACAACATCTTTGATTTTACACTTCACAACTCTTCCTTCTTCAGTGCTGCGATCCTCCATTTGTGGATTATATTCTTAAATGCCCATAATTAAATTTAATTTTATTGGTCATTATGAATTTTATCCTGACATACCACCGTATTGACTACTTAAACATGACGATTTAGATAGTGCTTTGGTTATTTATATACACTGACCACGCTGCTGCCTTTCTTTATCTCACTTTTCCCACTTTTTAAAACCCTATTCACGGTGGGAAGTCGTTGGCGCCTCCAGGGAACATTCATGTATATGACTGTCTAGATCACAGCTCGTATCAAGCGCGTTCCAAGTGACTTTTCGCAACAAATTCAGTTTTGATATCAGCAAACCGCCAAAGAAACCTACTGTGCACAAAATGTTGCTGTATCATACTTTTTCTGTCAGTGACTTGGTGTAAACATGCTATCAGAAACTGACTCGTATACTTAATTTAACAGTAATATGACAATTTGATCTATTGGCATACCTCTTGTAACGTAGCTTTTTAAGAAATAATATTATTATTAGGCAGTGCGCCTATAGACGGAAGGACAATGTTATTATCCAGATATCTATGCTCAATCAAAATAATCAGTTGATACATTATGTTGACAAAATTACAAGAAAATAAAACGTAAATATTTTAATAGAAAAAGATTTCTTCATCCTTTTATGGTATATTTTACAGCCGATATTTAAACAAAGAGAAATAGAATAGCTTGATAATATTTTGTGATACTGACTGAGGTTCGTATTCAGTCACTACTGTCTTGAAGAGAGAAGAGTGCAGCGTATGGAACAATGGGATCGAACTGGAACGAGATGATGGTGGTTGAATTAGTGACAAAGTATCGTCAGCAGTCAGTCATTCGGTTTTCGAAATGAACAGATCGTTTGAACAATGAACTGCAAAGAGCAACTGAGTGAAGTTTTTTTAGATTGCATGTTTGCAATCACACAAGGTGGACATGACCGTAATTTGAAATACAGACGGTCACGCTTCTTACAACAAGCTATGATTGAATAATTAATTTTAAATTATTTATAACATGAAAGCCAATTGTATATTTCTACTCCTGAAGTAAATTTTCATATGTTACACCAACAAAATGCTTATCATCAAGTTGTTAGAAATATCGTAAGAAGTCGCTTTCAAGTGGGTGAAATGGCACAATCTACAGAAAAATCAATGAGCCTGTATCACAGTTGCTTGAATCGTCACATTTATTGCTGACAAGAAAGAGTATTTTTGAAGTTACCTCGAAATTGATATGATGATAATTTGGTTTCTTATGCAATTCGGTCATTCAGTGCCCTATGCTGCTGTGGCTGTGTAGTGAGTAACTACTTCGACTTACTTATTTACGCTCGTTATCCCATATAGGGCATAAGCCGCTTATAAGCTTTCCCTAACCAATCCTGTCGTGAGCTTCTCTGTCCAGTTATTTCCAGTTTCTCTTCATTCCTCTCATATCTTTCGCTATTTCTCGGCGTAATGTGTTTCTTGGCCTTCCTCTTATCCCTTTGCCTTGTGGGTTCTTAGTGAGGGCTTGCCTTGTGACACAGTTCAAAGCTTTTCGCAGTATGTTTCCTATCTAATTCCACCGCTTCTTCCTGATTTCGTCCTTCACTGGAATCTGATTTGTTCTCTCCCACAGTACGTTGGTGCTGATTATGTCTGGACAACAAATCCGAAGTATTTTGCAAAGACAACTGTTAATAAACACTGGTATCTTCCGGATGGTGACTTTCGAAATACTCTGAGTTTCCGCCTCATACAGTCGAAATGTCTTAGTAACGACTCTTGTCTTTATTGTGGAAGGTAAGTATCTGAAATCCTGTTCATTGCAGTTGCATACGAATCAAAGAGAGAGAAGTTCGAAAACATTCTGATCCGATTTTCTCCTATTATCTATTGGTTTTCTGTAGTCTTTGAATGTTAGAAGCATAAGGATTATCAATACACTTCAGTCTATCGTACATAAATAAAAATACCTTGCCGAGTCCATCGATAATCATTTCCAGTCATGGTTGATATAAAATATTTCACAAACCTTATTTATCACTGTTTGCGTTTGTCAATCGTGTAACGTGACTCAACTCCCCTCGTCGTTGATTCTCAGTATAACTATGAAAATTCTCATTGTATTGTTATTAACTAAACAATTTATTATTTTTGTGTAATTTTAGGTTTTGGAAATTGTAAATTTTAAAATAAAGTCTGATGATAGCAGAAAACAACCTCTCAATATCCAAAATACATTTGCAATGATAGCACAGATTATGAGGCTCTAACCTCTCCAAGGATTAAATCTCACAGCGCTCATTAATTAGCAGAATGGAGTTTGCAGAAAATCTGCTTTCAGAAATAATGTAATTCAAATTTTTCACACACTGTGACTGTAAAAATATTATTATATCCTAAACAGATAATATATATTTTAACAAACTGACTAACGAATTAAGAATGAATAAAACGATTTTTATAGATTAGGTCATCTCATGACGACCTAGAATTCCTTATAATTCATTAGGTTGAGATGTTTGTGTAGTTGATCACGCTGTTGATGAAATTTTACTTATCTTCAGATCACAAACTAGATGATCCTGCCATTCGCCTAATCCCGGAAATTCTCTTCTGATTTAAAAATCTCTGACGAAAAGATGATTATTTCAGTCGAATAGTAATAATAATAATAATAATAATTTATTCTCAAATAATAATTGTGAGTATCTTCTTATTTACGTATTAACAGTTTAACTAATTTTTATTTCCCCAATTCATTAACATCCAAACACCTTGCCTGCTTACCAACTTATCGCTTTACTCATTAATTTTTAACATTATTTCAACTCTTTTTTTTCTCCTTCTCCTCGTTCCAGCTCCCTGTCCTTCCTATTTCCAAACTACCTATTGACTGACTCATCTTACAAATCATACCATTCGTTTACTTAAAATCAGCGTGATATGCTTCGTGGATATTTTGTCTGGCGAAGTTATCTGGATGGCTTGTAATATGGAGCTAGTAGAGAAAGTGAATTCCGATAAGGTTTACAAAAAACATTAGAGTAAACTAGAGACCATTATTTACAATCAACCATTAAACGTAAGAGAGCCTAACATCACAAAAGGAGGGAGGGTGGAGTTTCTGACCAGCATTCATGACGGTGGGGCGATAACCTCAATCTACCCATGTCTGTGTGGCAGAACATTTTGTTTGCTTACGGCTCCTTACGATATGGCAGGATGTAACAAATCAGTGATATTGATGTTACTTTTCCTTGTTAACCTCGTCTACAACTCATGTCTGTAACCTTGCACTGGTTTTTACTTCCTACCGAGAAATCCTATTACAAGCTGGTCTGGATAACTATACTAAAAAAAAACTCATTCATAATTTCTTGAGCTGCACAGTTAAAAATAAAAAGAATATATAAAACAAAAAATTATATCACTGAGCCTCTTTATTATATTTTGTAAATCAACATTATTACTAACAACTTGGTACTTCTGAATTTCCTCTATTCTTTCGACTAACTTCCCAATAGTTATCTCACCAATAATTTGTCTTCATTAACCTACATAAGTGCAGCTGTACAGTAATGATATTAAAAAAGTCTGAGTAAACATACCTTTGTTTTATCTATAAACGTATTTTCTGTTCCGCTCCTCGTCCCGTCTTCTTTATTCCTCTTTTTTCAGAACCTTATTCCACTCCTCATATATTAGTCTGGATATTTGCAGTAGACTTGGTTACCCTACCCAAGAACATGTAAAATCATTAGCTGATGAATATCAACCATACCTTTGTACATTTACCGCATCAATTCTTGTTATATGCAAACCTATCTCTACCATGAATCGTTTCTCAGTCCATAAGATGATTGTCGTAACGCAACCTTCGTAACTTGCGCCAATTATTCGCATTGAACATTCCATCTTTAAGAACACAATGAATCTTGTGAAATGTTTCAGTAAATGTATACCGTTTTAAAAGAAATATGTTGTTAATCTTAACATTTTGATCTTGCCTGTAAATTGGCATGTCTCTTGTAACATGTTTGTTATTTGAGAATAAATTATTATTATTATTAATGAGCGACGTTTCAGGAAGCATTGAGTAAGAAAAAGTTTTCAATCCATTTTAACTGACTATCAGGCGACCATGCTTTGCATCATTAATGCCTCATGCACAAATGTCGTTTAACGTTCAGGAAGACAACTACTGTCAAAAACTAATATATCTCTGTATTCTTACACTTGTCGTATTGTGAATACTTGTTCTGAACAGCCACATGCAGGTCTGAAATTAGCCTGATTTCTCGATACGGCTCTGTACGAGCTATGAATAGGTATCTAAGTATTAGTCAGTCAAACAATTTAGACACAATAGCAGTTAAACAAATTCGTCTGTGATTGAAACAAGAAGACATTAGTCCAATTCTATAAACCGTGACAATCGTTCACACGGTATTAGTTCGAGCAACGGTTTCTAAAAATTTCACTAGTTGAACTGTCGAAACCTTCGAATCTCATAAACACACAACACTCATGGTTAGCTTCATTCGTAAATGGGCGACAACAAATGATAAAGTACAACGACTGTCTTTCATTACCAAGACCAATAACCAGTGGTGTTATCCAAGGAAGTGTCTTAGGTCCACTCTTGTTTCTAATGTACGTAAATGACATATGTAACACTATAAAATTTCGAAGAGCATATTTAAATGCTGATGATCAGAAAATAGTATACAGCTATAAGACTGAAGAACTGGACGAAAATATAGCTAAGATTCAGAGTGATCTTGATAATTTAACGACATGGAGCGAGACATGGCAACTGCCGTTTAACCACAACAAATGTGGCATAATGCATTTTAGCAAGCGTCACCATGATACACCACTCTACTTACAAAAACGTACGTTTCAGAAACTTATATCAGCGCGTGACCTTGATATAAGTATAGATGAATTGTCTACCCTTGTTGGGGATGTTGGATCCCCAAAATTCGCTTGATAATGCCGCATTTTGGTTTCCACGTTTCGCCGGCATGGGCTGATCAGATGACTTTGAGATTTCAATTCCCACCAGCAAAATCAATGGCTGTGATTGGCTGCAGTGTATTTTAGTATGCTATTTTCTTAACTGTCTCAAGGACGTTGTTATGTTGTATAAATAAACGAGAGTTGTATGCTTGATTGTACTGTGATTGCTGGGTGTTTGTAGAATATACTTCCTACGCTTACAAAGCCTTTTCACTACAGCCTCGAATTCAAGTTAGCCTCCGTGGAAGCTGGTAAAAGTCTAGTTCGCGTTTATCAACTAAGGTAAACTCGTAATAGCCTCAAGCATACTAAGTGACGAACTTATCAACCCTAACAGTTCACTTGGTTTCCATTAGATGTAGGTTGAACGCGCTGTCTCGAATCCAGTAGTAAAAGCACAATAATTCTAGGAGAAAGCGGTCTATTTTTATTATAATATGGAAATACACACAGTTACCTAACTAATAATACACCTTCTTATTCTCAATTACCGCAATGGGTATCCGATTCCAAAGGAATAAGTGTTGTCAGCTCTTACTACCACGGTATCAATTCCAAATATGGCTGTAGCCATAATTAATTTCAAATTTAAACAACATGTGTACAGTTCAGAAGCAAACATAAAACTTCAACATAAGTACAAAATATAGAAATAATAACAATATACAGTGATGAAATCTCAAAATGGAATCAGATAAAGTACCAAAATGTTAACAGAAAGAGTCAGTCATATCATAACACAAATATATATACATGGAGGGATTTTACAAAAAACAAAACATTCAAAAAAGATTCTACTATTAGTTACTCTGAAAACCTAAACTTCGAAGTACATGCCTCAAATATTATCTCTAAATCTGGACGACTAATTGGGTTTATAAACAAGAACTTCTTGACTAGTGAGGCTAAGCTTACTCTCTTCAAAATCTGTATAAAACCCTCACTTGAATATTGTTCACTCATATTTTCAAACGTGAATATCACGGACAAAATGCGAATAGAAAATGTACAAAGAAGCTTCACCTGGCGACTGCGCGGAATGAGCCGTAACCTCGACTACACAGAAAGATGCAAGCATCTTTCCCTAGAACCTCTATGGCGCCGTCGTCTCAAAAACAACCTAATGCTCCTCTGTAAACTAATAAATGGTCTTTCGTTCGTAAAAAACTGTCCAAATATGAACCCAGACACTGCTCACAGACTTCAAAACAACGCATATACACAATTAACGGAAAAACACAAAAAACTATTGCGTTGTAATTTCTTTATAATACGATATGGTCTATTGTGGAACAAGTTACCAATTTTTATCCGTATCCGTGACACAATCACTAAGTTCAAGAAACTAGTCATGCTGTAGCTAGACTCTAAAGAGATATATCAACTTTTCCTGGAACTCACTTAGTCCCCAGGCACTCTTTTATGGTCCACCAAATATTTAGATAAACCTCAGAAACAAATTATAGACTATGAACACATTGTGTTCTCATTATCACCAATACATGTATCATGAAATGATAGACGAATCTTCCTGCTCCTACTAACAGTAATAGGTTACGCCTTTGAAGTGTTACCCGTGACTTTCCTCTGAATACAAATTCAGATTATCATTTTCATATCTTCAAAACAGTTTTGGTTTTTACTTCTAGTGGACAGACAAACTGAAAAGCCTGTAGATGCTGATCAACTACTGTCAATTACAAGGAACTCAAACACCGTGTATCATTGTGAGTATCTTCTTATTTAAGTATTAACAGTTTAACTAATTTTCATTTTCTCAATTTATGAACATCCAAACACCCCGCCTTCCTAACCAGAAATCCTATTACAAGCTGGTCTGGAAAACTATACTAAAAAAGAGCTCATTCATAACTTCTGGAGCCGAAGAGTTAAAAATAAAAAGAATAAATAAAATAAAAACATTATATCACTGAGCCTCTTTATTATATTTTATAAATCAACATTATTACTAACAACTTGGTTCTTCTGAATTTCCTCTATTTATACGACAAACTTCCGATTAGTTATCTCACTACTTAATTGTCTTCATTAACTTCATAATTGCAGGTGTACAGTTAGTGTTATGATATTAAAAAAGTCTGCGTAAACATAACTTTTTTCATCCATAAACGTATGTGCGAAGCCGTTGTTCGGCTTTGAACAATAATATTTTCTGTTCCGCTCCTCGTCCCGTTTTCTTTATTCGTCTTTATTCAGAACCTTATTCCAATCCTCGTATATTAGTCTGGATATTTGCCGCAGACTTGGTTACCCTACCCAAGAACATGTGATATCATTAGCTGACGAATATCAACCAGACCTTTGTACATTTACCACATCAATTCTTGTTAGATGCAAACCTGTCTCTACCATGAATCGTTTCGCAGTCAATAAGATGATAATCGTAACGTACCCTTGGTAACTTGCGCCAATTATTCACATTGTACATTCCAATTTTTTGTACGTCCAATGTTTTGCTCCTTTATCCTTAGAAGCAAAGTTTGTCGATCTATTTGCAATTCACGATCCCAAATATCATGTCAAAACGGAACTTTAAAGTTAGGTACCAAAGTTTATTGTCAATTCACAAATAATCGACCAAAATATCTTTTGTTTATTACAAATAGACGACCAATGTCGTTCTTACAACAATAATTATAATAATTACAATTACCTTCAATTTTACAGATTTTTGGAGCAAAAAACTGCAAACGAACAACCAAGACAAAAAGGATTCCAAAATGGCCGAAAATAATAATTCAAACAAATTCATAAGTTAAGTAAACCAAATATACCCAAAAACACAGTGAAATTGATGATATTTATATATGATGGTTTTGATCTGCAAAATGTCTTCATTTCCCCCGTTACACTCCCGACAAAAAGAACCTTGGTTCTTTTCACCGACAAAATTAAATAACAACAATCCAAGTATGTGCATCACAAGCAATCAACAACAAACATGCAGTATGTCAACAATCTCGTGATCACTAGGACTTACACCAGTACGCCTAGGGATCCGAGTAGCTACCTACCATCTACCGCTTCAAGAAGACACAGTTTACTTATATCTGTTGGGGATGTTAGATCCCCAAAATTCGCTTGATAATGCCGTATTTTGGTTTCCACGTTTCGCCAGCATGGGCTGATCAGATGATCTTGAGATTTCAATTCCCACCAGCAAAATCAATGGCTGTGATTGGCTGCAGTGTATTTTAGTATGCTATTTTCTTAACTGTCTCAAGGACGTTGTTATGTTGTATAAATAAACGAGAGTTGTATGCTTGATTGTACTGTGATTGCTGGGTGTTTGTAGAATATACTTCCTACGCTTACAAAGCCTTCTATTTCGATTCTGGGATTCAGGGTAGCCTTCCTGGAAGCTGGTAAAAGTCTCGTTCGCGTTTATCGACTAAGGTAAACTCGTAATAGCCTCAAGCATACTAAGTGACGAACTTATCAGTGGCGACGGTGCTTTTGAAAATATGGATCCTGCCGAACTTGAATTACCACTTGAGCAGCAGCTAAAACTGATGCAGATGTTGACAGACATGAAGATTTCCCCTTCCACACAGCCCAGCTCATCTAATGCAACCACAGCTCCATCGGTCGACGGCATCGCAAATAGCATATCTGAATTTCATAATGATCCTGATGCAAATGTCACTTTTGACATGTGGTTCCGGCGTTACGAAGATTTATTTTAATTTGATTTCGCCAACCAAGATGATGCTTGGAAGGTTCGGCTGCTACTTCGAAAGTTGGGCGCAAGTGAGCTGGATAAGTACTGTAATTTGATCCTGCCTTTGAACCCACGAGATTTTTCGTTTTCTGAGACTGTTCAGACTTTAAGCCAACACTTTGGAGACAACTCGTCACTATTTAATACTCGTTATCGATGTTTGAAGCTTATTATGAACGAAGATGATGATTTTCTTACGCACGTGGGCATCGTCAACCGTGAATGCGAACGCTTTCGGTTGAAGTCTTTGTCGGAAGACCAGTTCAAAGCCCTTATACTCATCTGCAGCCTCCAGTCGAGTAAGTTCAGTGACATTAGAACAAGGCTACTAAGTCGGTTGGAGCAAGATCCAAAGCTTACGCTTAATGATATGGCTCATGAGTACCAACGTCTCACTAACCTACAACGAGACTCGACTATAGTTCAGAGTGGTAGTTCAAGCCGATCTGAAATTCATTTGCTACAGCAGCCACCTAATCATTATAAGTCTGCCCGTGCTACACCCAGTTCACCCCGCTCCAATTCGGCCCAAAAACCTAAAATGAATCCACCTTCTGCCTGCTGGCACTGCGGTTCATGGCTCTATGTACGGAACTGCCCATTTAGGCAGCATAGATGCAGGAAGTATAAAGTCATCGGTCATAAAGATGGCTTTTGCCTACAGAAAAAGCCAAAGCGATCCAGAAATGCTAAGAAGCCTGTTCCTAGATCCAGTACCAATGCATTGAGCCTAATATCTTCCTGCCAAAGCTCATCACCAGGTGAGAGGAAATTTATTACTCCTAATATTAACGGTTATTTGTGTAGAATGCAAATAGATACTGCATCTGATGTCACTATCCTCTCACGCAAAAATTGGACCAAATTGAGCAGCTCAAGTCTGCAGCACACAACACAAAAGCCTCGTACAGCATGTGGTAATTATCTTCGTCTGTTAGGACAATTGGAATGTAAAGTTGCTTTCCGAGATTCGTCGTTTACTGGGGTATGCTATATAACGCCAGCTGATCTAAATTTACTTGGTTTAGATTGGTTCGACCAGCTAAAATTGGCTGATGTCCCGCTAAATACCATATGCAACCTGGTATCACAACGACATGACCCAGAAGCGTATACGAAGAAGCTAATGACAGAGTTTTCAACCATTTTTGAACCTGGATTAGGTTGGTGCACTGCTATGAAAGCAACACTTCGGTTGAAACATGGGGCTAAGCCTGCTTTTCGTCCAAAGAGACCTGTACCGTATGCTACATTAGCAACAGTAGATGAAGAGCTGGATCGCCTTCAACGACAAGGAGTTATTACTCCCGTTTCTTACTCCAGTTGGGCAGCACCTATAGTCGTTATCAAGAAGGCCAACGGCACGATACGTATATGTGCTGACTTCTCTACAGGTCTCAACGCAGCTCTAGAACAGCATCATTATCCTCTGCCAGTCCCAGCAGATCTGTTCACTATGCTGAATGGAGGAAAGTTCTTCGCAAAGCTTGACCTATCTGATGCTTATTAGCAAGTGGAAGTCGATGAAGCATCTAAAGAGCTGCTGACTATCAACACTCATCGTGGTTTGTTCCAGTATAACCGTCTACCTTTTGGAGTTAAGACTGCCCCATCTATCTTCCAACAACTAATGGATACTATCCTGTCCGATATCTCAGGGGTTGCAGCTTATCTCGATGATATCTTGATTGTTGCGAAGACGTTAGAACAGCTACGGGAACGCACGACATTGGTACTACAACGCATCAGTGACAACGGTTTCCGGTTACGCCCAGAAAAATGCCAGTTTCTATTACAGTCGGTAAAGTATTTAGGATTCATCTTTGATGCCGACGGTCGCAGACCGGATCCTGAAAACATCCGAGCTATCAAACTGATGCCCACTCTCACTAATGTTTCCGAATTACGATCTTTTCTCGGTTTGATCAGTTATTATTCAGCTTTTGTTCCCTCGATGCATGATATTCGCGCTCCATTGAATTGTCTACTGCAGAAGCATAGCACATGGAACTGGACTAAAGAGTGTGACGCGGCTTTTGGTAAACTCAAGTCTATAATTAGCTCGGAATTGTTATTAACACACTACGATCCATCCATGCCGATCATCGTAGCAGCAGACGCTTCAGCATATGGCCTAGGTGCTGTTATTTCACGTTAATTTCCAGACGCGTCGGAAAAAGCCGTTATGCATGCATCCCGTACACTGACCCCAGCAGAAAAGAAGTATAGCCAGATAGAGAAAGAAGCTCTTGCCCTTGTGTTTGCTGTTCGCCGTTTCCATAAGTTTCTGTACGGTCGGAGATTCACGCTCCTCACAGATCACAAGCCTCTGTTAGCAATATTTGGTTCAAAGTCTGGCATTCCAGCCCATTCTGCAAATCGTCTTCAGCGATGGGCCGTGGCACATTTGGATTATGATTTCGACATCCAATATCGACGTACTCTACAATTCGGTCAAGCAGACGCTTTGTCACGACTCATTAATGATCAAGTGGCGGCTGAGGAAAACATGGTGATCGCATCTCTGTCAGTAGAAGACCACGCAGAATGTGATCTGACAACCGCAGTTCGTGCATTACCGGTGTCTGCAACAGACATACAAAATGCTTCTAGAAACGACCCCATCATCAAGATGACGATGAAATATGTCACTAACGGTTGGCCGTCGAAAAAGTTTGAAGGTGACATGAAGCAACTGTATCAGCGGCGGGAGTCACTATGCATCGTCAACGATTGTCTGATGTTTGGTGAAAGAGTAGTGGTGCCAGCATCCCTTCGTGCAAAAGTGCTGAGACAGTTCCATCTTGGTCATCCTGGGATTAAACGAATGAAGTCCATAGCCAGGAGTTATGCATATTGGCCTCACATGGATCAACATGTCACAGCGTTGGTTGAAAAATGCATGCGGTGTCAGCAGGCGGCAAAGATGAATGCCAAAATTCCTCCGGTTTCATGGCCGAAACCTGAGCATCCTTGGTCCAGGATACATGTCGACTTCGCTGGCCCAATAAATGGAACTATGTATTTAATAGTCGTCGACGCCTTATCTAAATGGCCGGAATTCAGCCCCGTTATGCCGCCCACTACAACTAAGACTATGCAGCTCCTAACTGAAATTTTCTCACGAAATGGCATACCAGATGTGATCGTATCCGACAATGGCTTTCAATTCACCTCTTCCCAATTCCAGAATTTCTGTCAACGGCTAGCCATTAAACACTTACGCTCGCCTCCATACCACCCGCAATCGAATGGGCAGGCGGAAAGGTTTGTGGATACGTTTAAAAGAGCACTGCTCAAGTCAAAAGGGGAGGGGACGCCAGCCGAAACGTTACAAAATTTCTTGTACGTCTATCGGACAACACCAAATGAATTGTTACCTGAGCAAAAGTCCCCAGATGAAATCCTGATGGGAAGAAGATTGAAAACGATCCACAGCCTGATGCATCCGGCCAATGCACCCTCATCAGTAGAGACTAGGCAGCAAAGACAATCCGCTTACGAGGTGGGATGCCCTGTGTTTGCCCGCGACTACAGAACGAACCATGGTCCTTGGGTAGAAGCGAGAGTGGTCAGAAGGGTTGGTCGAGTTATGTACGAAGTAGAGGTAGGTGGTGATAAATGGTCACGTCATCGCAATCAGATACGCAGACGGCTAGCCTCAGATCGCCCATCAAGAGCAGAAAGCCTTCCCCTTGACATCTTGCTTGATATCTTCAACCTACCGAGAGCCCCGCCACGAGAAGAAACTCAGCAGCAAGCTGTTCTTCGTTCCCGAAGGTATCCCCTCAGACAGCGGCGAACAATTGTCAAGATGCAAGTCGACCCCAGGAGAACAAGCTATTAAAAAGGGGAGGAGTGTTGGGGATGTTAGATCCCCAAAATTCGCTTGATAATGCCGTATTTTGGTTTCCACGTTTCGCCAGCATGGGCTGATCAGATGATCTTGAGATTTCAATTCCCACCAGCAAAATCAATGGCTGTGATTGGCTGCAGTGTATTTTAGTATGCTATTTTCTTAACTGTCTCAAGGACGTTGTTATGTTGTATAAATAAACGAGAGTTGTATGCTTGATTGTACTGTGATTGCTGGGTGTTTGTAGAATATACTTCCTACGCTTACAAAGCCTTCTATTCCGATTTTGAGTATTCAAGGTAGCCTCTGTGGAAGCTGGTAAAAGTCTCGTTCGCGTTTATCGACTAAGGTGAACTCGTAATAGCCTCAAGCATACTAAGTGACGAACTTATCAATATCTCTCACTAGGATCCCCTTTCTCGTCCTCAGTTCTACCTGTCTCACTGGTCTGTCCTCACTTGGTATCACTCTCTGTACTAGACCTAAGGGCCACTTGTTTTTCTCAGAGAAGTCAGAACATATCATTACTAAGTCCCCTTCTCGTATGTTCCTCTCTAACTGTGTCCACTTGTTTCTACGCTGCAACAGCGAAACATATTCCTTAGACCAACGTTTCCAAAATACTTGCGCCAAGTAACTCGCTTGCTTCCATCTCTTAGAATACCTGTCATTAGATAGAGTGTTAGTAAATTCTGCAACATTCTCTCTCAATAGTAATAGTTTTGCTGGTGTTATTGCATCAAGATCCTTCGAGTCGTCTGTAACGGGAACCAAAGGTCGATTGTTCATTATACGCTCCGCCTCTATCACAAAAGTTTCAAGGCATTCATCGGTTAAAAGTTGTTGTTTTACAAGAGCACCCAATACCCTACGTACAGAGCGAATCATACGCTCCCACACTTCTCCCCAATGACTAGCGGCTGAAGGATTGAAATGCCAGTCAATTCCTTTTCTAAGTAAATCAGAGTGTCAGTCAGTCAGTCAGTTGCAACGTAGAACTTCGTACGTAAGTACATCCTAAACGCTCCGATTACTTCTAATACATTTACTACCTTTACTACCATTATGGGATTTGAATTGACAATTAAATCTCTGTGCTGATGTGGTATGGCAACATGAACTGATGTACTTACGTACGAAGTTCTACGTTGACTGACTGATTGACTAGTACCACGTAGAGTTGTTCAAACAGACATAGGTTAAGTGGGATTCAAATCTAAATTCAAACGGTTAAAAGTTGAATAGTTGATCCACTGAACCACTGTTCTAATATTTCGTTTTAATGATAGTAAATAAAACTATGCCATAAATAAATCAATTCATATTTTTCTACGGAAATAGTTAAATGGAGTATACTACTAGACAAATTAGCTATTGAGTAGTTATGTAGCAAATCCCTTCATTTTTCAGAGTTCAGAGTTCAAAGTAAATTTGATAATCAGCATTATTGATTGAATTTTATAGTTACTAGTGAATAGATTAACTACAATTATCTGGTCTTCGTTATATTTTTATCATGATGTCATTTGTTCGAATATGTCAGTACTGTTTGCTTGATTATGTAAACTAAATTTTAACCCTTATCGATCTTCATTTTTTAACAGTATATTGATCATGATTTTTTCATTACAAGAAATTAACTAGTTTCTATGATAACTCCTATTCAACTGTACTGTAAAAATTTCTCCATACGATCATCTTGTAAGATTTTAATCGTTTCAGCATATTACCGTAGGAGAAATTCAGTCAGTCACTCAGTTGCAGCGTAGAACTTTGTACGTAAGTACATCAGTTCATGTTGCCATACCACATCAGCACAGAGATATAATTGTCAATTCAAATCCAATAGTAGAAGAGGTAGTAAAGGTATTAGAAGTAATCGGAGAGGTTAGAATTAGAAGATATTATTCACGAAGTATGATTCAATGAGATAAGTTTAGAAAGTCAAAAATAGAAGGGTTGAAGAACCCAGAAGATTAGGATTTGAGAGAACACAAAGAATAAATGCACTGGCGCTATTGCGAACGATTTTGAGCCATGTCATTCAAGGTCTCTTCTAACCATCGATTATTATCATCTCGCGGACCCCAACCAGGTAGTCGACAATTATCGACATGGCTAAGTCCACTAGTCAATGACTTCATGGATTTATGCCATGTTTTGGTTTGGCCGCCCCTAGCTTTCTTCCAACCTATTCCTACGCTACTAAACATAGCTCGTCGAGGCAGTCGATGGTTAGGCATACGCAACACATGTCCCAACCACCTCAACTGACCAAGTTTCAGCACTTCATTTATTGATGTGCCATTCTTACCAAGCACCCGTTTCCTAATAACAGTGTTGCTCACTCTTGTGTCCCAGGATATACGAGCAATGCTTTGAAGACACCGATGATCGAAAACCAATAACCAACGAATATCTTCTACTCTCACTGGCCATGTTTCACAGCCAAAAAGTAAGAAGGAGCGAACTACTGCGCAGTACACTCGCCCTTTAGTCAGCAAACGGATATCTCGCCTACGCCATAAGTGACGCAAGTTGGCAAAAGCCAATCGAGCATTCTGTATCCGTGCCGAGATTTCGTCAGTCACCAGGCCATCAGCACTGATGAGACTCCCAAGATAAGTGAAGCGGTCTACACGTTCGACCACTTCACTCCCTATCACTAGTTCAGGTGCCGATGAAACCCAATCTTGAAGCAACATTTTGCATTTCGAGGGGGAAAACCACATCCCGAACATGCTTGCATTGTTGCTTAGGGTAGTCAGGAGACTCTGCATTTTTGTCAGCGTCTTCACCAAGTAGGACTATGTCATCGGCATATTCTAGGTCAATAAGCGAGCCACCTGGTAAAAGGTCTACTCCAGAAAATTCAGACGAGGATAAGGTTATATCTAGGAGCATGTCTATGACGGACACCTCTTGAAGTAAAGAATTCCGGTGACAGTTCGCCATAAGCTCTCACTCGACCAGTGGTGTTTGAGTAGAGAGCTTGTATGAGGTTAATTTACTTATTTGGTACACCTTTCAATGACAGACACTGCCACAGAACCTCACGATTCACAGAGTCGAATGCCGCCTTAAGGTCCAGGAAAACAACTATTGTAGGACGCCTAAATGTGTGTCTGTGTTCCAGGACCTGTCGTAGTGTGAAAATGTGGTCTATACAGCCACGTCCAAGTCGAAAACCAGATTGGTTTTCTCGAGTTTGCTCTTCACGAGCTTTCATTAAGCGTCGAAGTATTACTGAGGCCAATATTTTAGATACTATATTAGTTAGACTTATTCCTTTGTGATTGTCACAAGAAGACCTCTGTCCTTTCTTATAGATTGGGATAATCAGTGATTGAGACCAGTCGGATGGGATCACGTCCAGTTCCCAGATTCTACCTAAGATCTCAGTAAATATAGCTGCTAAAACTGGACCATCATCCTTAAATATCTCAGGGGTCAGTCTATCAGGACCTGCCCATAGATCCAGTCTCCTGGATTGAGAATAAATAATAGTCCCGTCATTTTCTGAGATAGTCTCACTTACACTAGGATTCCTAATACCAGTTTCCTTGATAAGTCGGAAAAGTTGTCTACTGTTGCCGATCGCCGCTGCCTTTTCCATCGCTTTTGCTTTCGCCACCCACCACTGTTCGCGATCATTACGTAGGCCTTTTATAAGTCTGCGCCTAAGTTGACTTCGTTCTTCATCATGTTCAGAGCCAGGTGGGATGAGTTTTCGGGCATCCATCAGATCGGTGGATGCTGCTGAGATCCACGGTTTTATTCTAGCCTTATGGTCAACCTTACTAGCAGATATCACTGCTGTTTCCACAGCCTTTTTGATATCATTCCATCCTGCTTCCGGATGGGAATCGCTTAAATGGTCGCCTAACTGTCTTTCCAGTTCCTCCTGAAATATATTCTTCACCTTATTATCATTAAGTAAAACCCTAAGAGGCTTTCTTACGGTGTCTTTCCTACGCCCAGTAAGCTTCAAACAAATACGCGCTCGCACTAGGGCATGATCTGAATCTAGACATGTGCCCCAGAACGAGCGACAGTCTTCTATAGAACCCCTGAATTGGTGGCTGATGGCAATGTGATCTAGTTGAGTCCAACGTTGAGACGACTTTGGAGGTCGCCAGGTCGACAGGTGCTTTTCCTTATGCCTAAAGTTGGTGTTTGCTAAGAATAGGCGGTTGTCTGAGCATGCTTGCAACAGACGGTCACCATTGTCTGTTCTCTGAGCCGCGACACCATAACATCCACCTAGGTGTCTCTCCTGCTCACTTAGTCCACCTACTTGAGCATTAAAGTCACCAGCCATTATTACAATATCAGAGCGCCTAGCTTTTTGGAGGAGGTTCGAGAGCTTTCTGTAAAACTCATCCTTAACCTCGTCTGAACTCATTCAGTGGGGGCATAGGCAGATACGATGAAGAGGCAACGGCGATTGTCACTATCTTTCCGAGTCCTTACTGTCCCGTTTAGTCGGACAGTGCACAAGCGACTATCTATTGGGATCCAGTCTATAAGAGATTGTTCAGCTCTACGACTCAATGCTATGCCTACGCCAGCAAGACCCCGGGAAGCAGCATCAGGGCTACCGGATACACGAAGAGTAAATCGAGCTGCTTCTATATTTTGACATGGTGTGGTCAAGTGTATGACGTGACTCGGATCCTGTATGCGCGTTTCCGAGACGCAGCATACATCGATGGCACGAGATTTTAAGGTCCTAGCTAAGGAAGCCTGTTGCCCTATTTGACACAATGTCCGTACATTAAATGCTCCAACATGTTGTCTAGAGCGAAGTTTAAGGAGACCAGGAACGACGATTCGCGAACTCGTATCGTCTGCATTAGCTGTGCACTGTGATGAATGAATGTGAGAAGAGTTAGTCGTGGAGATAAGAAAGGTACTAGGGGGTGTAGGAAGGATTTGATTTTGACCAATTTGGTCTCGCGTGCTGTTATGGGTATGAGGGCGGTTGTCACTTGCCGGCTGCCCACACCGTGGAAGGTTGTTTCTTGAGGAACCTGAAAAGGAAGATAGATTAGTGTTGGTGCGTGACTGCAGAGTCCAAGGGACAACTGCTTGAGGCCGGTCACGCACGGCCTTCTTATGAAATGTTTTTTGAGGATTAGCTCCGTTCTTAAAGGCCCTTAGTGGGCACCCTTACCCAAGGAGACGGAAATCCATGAGTCAAGGGAGGTGTGACATTTTTAGGGCTGACCTTTTCTAACCCTTCCTTCCTTGTGAGAAAGCAGCATCGCTGCAGATGCTGGTTGTCTGAGGGAAACACCTTACTGCTGTCACACCCCTCTGCAGTTAGTCAGCAGTATGACTTCGCTTTCAGACCTTGGGTAGCTGTTTTTAGTCTCATCGTTCTCTAATCGACCTGCCTGGTATGGTAGAACCTTGAGGAACATATGTTCCAGCCAGTATAGCTCGGTTGGGTCATGACGATAGGCGAGCGCGACCACCACGTCAAGGTAGCAGCTACGGTCGGGAAATCAGAGTGTATACGTTCCTGTACCCAACCTTGAAGACATTTTCCTAATTCACGTTCAGCTCCCACGAAATTTGATCCATTATCACCATAAATCTCTTTTGGATAACCTCTTCTGCCGACAAATCTCATTAGTGCCATGATAAATGAGTCGGTGGTAAAACTATATGCCACCTCCAGATGCACGGCTCTCAAACTTAAACAAGTGAATACACAACCGTACCGCCTTTCAGTATTTCTACCATGTTGAACCATAAGGGGTCCAAAATAATCTACCCCAACTGATAAAAACGGATAGTCACCACCTTCTATCCTGATCGCAGGTAATGGTGCCTTTATTTGTTTATTTTACAATAAACACAATCGTTTATCACTCTCCTCATGACTACATCACCCCTCAGCACCCAAAATCTTTCTCGGACCGTTGCCATTACCTGTGTAGCTCCGACATGTCCCTCCAAAACATGGTAGTACCGTAGAATCAAATCTGTAATTGAATGATTCAATGGTAATATTATTGGATGCTTCCTCGACTCAGACCAGGAACTAATTTGAAGTCGGCCACCGACACACAATAATCCGTCTATAATTATTTGATTTAAGGTTCGTTAGGGTGAATTTGTTATTTTCACTTTGCTAATGGTATCAGACGACAACATTTCAATCTCTTTCGGAAATACTATGCTTTGGACATATCGAAATAAATCTAAACATGCTAAATCTGGCTCATCAACTGTGAGCATACCCACCTGTAGAGACAGATCATTTCTGCCAGAATACATTATTAATAAATATCGCTTAAATCGGATCAACCATGCAACAGCCTTAAGTAATCTTGTCCAATCTGAATAATAAATAATAAGTAGATCAACCGTGGATTCTCCAACTATTACATGCGTGGACACTAGCTTCTTTAATTCAAAGAGATGGAGTTCAGGACCTTGTACATCTGCATTGGGCCAATACTCTTTTGACTTCTTCAAATAATGTGGTCCCTCCCCCCAGTAACATTCATTTATGATAACTTCATACAGTGTTTCTCCTTGTGATCACCAAAACAAATTTCGCAACTTAAAGCCTTCAATGAGTTGCTTGGTTCCCGCTTAACTACATTAAAGCGTGATCTCCTGTCAACTTGGCCTTCATAATTATCTTTACGGAACTTTGAGTTACGATGTACCAAACTACCAAAACGTGATCGCGCAATCCTGGCTCTCTCTTCTACAAACATCACTAATTCTTAAAAGATCGGCTCCCTACCGGTCATCATGATCCTATCAGCAGCTTCCACCCATTTCTTCTGTAATTCCAGGGGTAAACGTGACACAATTATTTACAGATTAGCCGTAGAATTCACTTCAGACATATACCCCATTTCCTTCAAAGTTATACATACATACACATACATACATACATACATACATATACAAAGTTATACATACGTAACTTAGTTGCGAAGTCCGTTAGGCCGTCGGCGGATCCTTCAACAGATTTGTGGTTAAGTAATTCGGTTATAAGATTACGGGCGACAAGATTTTCTCTACCAGATAGATCATACAAAATTTCCTTTACAATAGTAGGACAAATGTGATAACAACTGGCCCTTGTCAGACAGTTTAATGCTTGTAAACTGACTAATAAAACGGTGGTACTGACTTGGTTGTCTGTCAAAAAACATCATATCGATCTTAGGCAAAACTGTATTATTAACCGTAGCAAGTAATGTATCCTTTAATTCATCAATACAATCGCACTTTGAGGTGTTAATTACCTTATTACGCGCAATATCACAATCCAAGTACCTTTCCACCTTAGAATTTATCTCAGCTTTGTCTACTGGCAGTCGGTTATCGTTTTCTATGACCTTACATTTTAATTCGGTCATATCATTCTCCTCTTGAAGATCTAACATTTTAAGCTGCTTTTCTAACTCAAGTCTCCTTTCCAAGTCCTCCTTCTTGATTAATGCCTTATCTGACCTCAATCTAGAAGTACGAAACTGAGATGAAGACTTACTATTAACACTAATATCATCAAGTTTATCATCATTAACATCAGACATACCACAAACAGCTTTAGAAAGTTACTATCCATTTCGTCAATTTCATTCAGCTTTTTGCTTCTAGTTTCCATTGTATGCTTTTGTTCGAAATCGATTACCAAGCAAATGTGAAATTAATCCAAACGTATTTGACCAATAATAACAAAATTTTCACATAAAATATCCTGGAGCCAATATGTCTCGCTGTATCCAATGCACGACAAAAGTATCAAATTGAAGTGTTCAAAAGTATCCAATGTATGACCAAAGATTGAAATTGAAGAACTTTTGGACCCAAATGTCCAAAAGTATCCAGTGTATGACCAAAGAATCAAAATTGAAGTGTCCAAAGTATCCAACTACCAAATTAAAACAGAAGAACGTTTTGTTACGTCCAATTTTTTGCTCCTTTATCCTTAGAAGCAAAGTTTGTCGATCTATTTGCAATTCACGATCCCAAATATTTTGTCAAAACGAAACTTTAAAGTTAGGTACCAAAGTTTATTGTCAATTCACAAATAATCGACCAAAATATCTTTTGTTTATTACAAATAGACGACCAATGTCGTTCTTACAACAATAATTATAATAATTACAATTACCTTCAATTTTACAGATTCTTGGAGCAAAAAACTGCAAACAAACAACCACGACAAAAAGGAGTCCAAAATGGCCGAAAATAATAATTCAAACAAATTCATAAGTTAAGTAAACCAAATATACCCAAAAACACAGTGAAATTGATGATATTTATATATGATGGTTTTGATCTGCAAAATGTCTTCATTTCTCCCGTAACACTATGGATTGGTGAAAAAAATGGGGACTCGAAACATTTTAAAATATTTACTTTTGAATGGAGATCGGTGGCAACTGAAGTGTAGCTAAAGACTAGTCTAACAGATCCCTAGAGTGTTCAGCCTATCGATTGAATCTATTGGATTGCAAATGAAAAACAAGCATATTCATTGCCCATATAGTCTAACTTACATTAGGATTCCTGGTACCTAGTACCTTGATAACCTGCCTTTTTCAATTTTCTTGCTTTCTCTATACACCCCAGTCTTCATACTGAAATCGTTTTGTCACCTTGACTAAGCCATATGTTATGTTGAGAACCAGACAAGCTGAGTTTACCAGCATCCATCGATTGACCACAAGCTACTGAAGTACCCTAATTTTTCATAACTTAACCGTTAAACTTACTTGTAGTTATCACCGATATTCCCATTTCTTTTCCGATATGATCGTCGGTTGCTTCGTTGTTTCCATCAAAAAGTGACTGTTATTATGAATGTTTATATCAATAATTAAAACCCTTATAGGTCTTCTTTCAGTGACTTCCTATTATCAATGAGACGCAAACAAATACGCACTCGCACTTGACCATCATTTGCGTGAAAGAGGATGATTTGAACTGAGCTGTAGTCTACAAAGAGCCTGTCTATTGATGGCTGATAATGATGTGTTCTAGTTTGGTCGATCATTGAGTCAGTATTTATGGTCGGCAGGTCATGAGATGCTTTACATTGTCCTTAAAACTAGTATTCGTTATATATCAGTGATAGCTGAACTTAAATGCGGCAGACAATCTGCATTATATGCTGCATCAGCCATGTGACCATATATTCATCATGATGATTTTGCATTTTCCAGGCCTTATCAAACTACCCGGTTTCAGGGATCTGGTTGTAAGTTAGAGTATATCGGGAATGAATGAACTTTCGGGGGTCCTGTATACTGTCTGTGTTTATCTTTGATCATCCCGTCCCCGTCACAGTACTGAGGAATGAAGAAAAAATAAAAATATAACAATACCTCATTGGGTTTATTATCATTTTCTTCCTTTAAAATAGAAATTTTCTCGTGTTTTCCTCTCTTGCAGCGTAATTCAGTTTCATTTTTGCCAGAAGTAAGTGATGATGTAAGGCTGTCAACTATGTCAGTTTTGTTGAAGGCTGATACGTTTGTAAATCTCCCAACATTTTTGTCCCTTTCTTCTAGTCCATGTCGTCTCACGATATCTTCATATCCAGTGTTGTTCATGTTAACATTGACATTCAGGTCTCGCATTAGAATCGTCAAATCCTTTGATGAACATCTGTCGATGATTGACTGCAGCTTTTCGTAGAATTGATCTTTAATGTCGTCATTGTAGTCATTTGTAGGTACATAGCATTGGATGACGTTCATTGTAATGTCCTGTTTCTTTGTTTTGAAGGATGCTTTATTGATCCCCGGCCCATGAGATTGCCATTCTATCGGTGCCTTTAGTGCTAGTTTGGACAGCATCACTGCAACTCTTTGTGTTTGGGAAGCATTTTCCTTTTCATGATCAGAGTATAACAGCAGTGATCCCACCTGTGTTCAATGCGTTTAACTGATTAAAAGCACCGCCAGGTTGTATCTTTTCATTTCCGCAGCACCTTGAAATGGTCCTCCAATCTTCCACAATGTTTGAACGTTGCATGTACTTAAAAGAATGGATGCTCTGGTTGTCAGAAGAGGCGTCGACCCCGTGACTTTCGAAGGAACTCTGCTTCCATCACGTGACGTCATAATTCTTCATCCCACTCCCAGAGCAGAGTGAAAATGATTTGATTTATTTTTTCTCGTTAGCGTTTTTATGACAAGATAGTTTATAGTTACAATGTGAGCATCAACCCCATGTCCGACCCCTAGTCCTCTATCTTGACTTGGGAGCGTAGGTAGAATTAAATTATCCTCTTTTCGTTAGAAATTTTCAAATCAGCAGATCATTTCCGGAATTCAGCAACTGGCTAGATGGAAAGTTCTCTAATTACGCATTTTGTCCAAATGAAGTGTAATCTGATGTTGAATTAAAACCAATCAACGTATTAATAAATCACATGTAACATTCAACTGAAAGAATAACAAGGAATTTGTGGTCGTCATGAGCTGAATAAAACCCTCAAAGTTGCTATATGCAATCTAGATACCTTGATCAGTTGGTTTACATATTTTGAATGTTGAATAGCCTGTTGTTTGAGATATAATAATAACTATCAATTACAGTGTGTGTAAAGTCCGTTTTTCAGTATAACCTGAAATAGGTTTTCTAGAAACACTTTTCTGCTATCCAAGTACTGCAGTGAGATTTCATTCTTAGGGAGGATTTTGTTATAGGTATTTTGGATATTGAAAGAAGATTTTCTGCTATCATCAGACCTTATCGCAGAATCCACCAATTCCGAAAAGTCCAATACCACAATTCAAAATTACATGGTTAGTGAATAATAATTTCAATCGGAATTCACATAGTTGTACTGAAAATCAATGATGAAGGAGGTTCAGTCATGTAACAAGTTTGCTAAACATAGACATTGATTAATGAGGCTTGTGAAATATTCAAAGTCAACTGTGACTGGAATCAATTATTGATGTATTCAGTGAGAACTGATGGTTCATTTATGGGAGACTGAACTGTATAGACAATAACTCGATTATTCTTGAAACTCGAAGGGTTAGTTTTTCTACAAAATTCGCTTTATTCAATTCACGTGAGACATCAATGAATAACATTTCAACTAAACAACTCACATTCTACTCAGTGTTTTAGTAATCATTACACAAGACCACATATCACAACACACTGTCTTTAATTCTTGTTTCAACCTATCTGAAAGTAACTATGGTTAAACTACTTTTGATGACATGAGCACACTGACTTTTGTTGATTTTGTGTCACAACATCCATTTCCAAACGTATTCATTCAATACATTGAACAAATTCACGATAGTACATTTTGTGTAACATTTGAACGTTTATTTCAGGACTAGGAATGTGCATCTGTCCTTATCTTAATAATAATAATAAATTTATTCTCAAATCACATCTTATTCCGATAAGCATAACGGATCATATTTCAGAATGCTGTCCTGTACACATTGTGCGCTTGCAGATATGCAATTTACTAATAAATAGTTCAGTTGTTATCTGCATTTCAGTGTCCCAATGATCAGTTTATTTTGTCACTAATTTCACCTCCTGCTGTACATACTTCTCTTTTTCTAGTTCGATGAAATGGTTCTATTCGCTGCATTGTTCGGTCTACAGAGTAGAAATGAGTGAATCCACACATCATCCAATATCAAGTAATATAACCAAGTTACTCTATTTTTGTTTTTTTCATTATCGACTACAAAATATACAATACAAGAATAATGAAAACTATATCTATTCAAAAGTCAACAGTCCATATAATCTCGGAATGTAGTCACTATAAGGCATTCACTGATGACCATATTTGGTCTTAATCATTTGGATGATAGCAACGTCCTTTCGTCTATGAGCATACTGTTTCTAACTGCAAACAAAAGAATTTGTTTTTACTATTCACATTTGACCTGTTTCCGTGGGTGAGTGTCGGTCACCTACACACACAATCAGATAGGTATGCTCATTAGAATAAGAAAGACGACGACAGAACACACCAGGTAAGTCAGACCACTGTCTATTTTAATATCACTAAAATAATTCATGTGAAATCATCTATGATCCAAAACCAAAATTAAAACGAACAGAAATGAGAAAACTTGATAATTAAAATGATGTGTAAATAGTGTGAAACAGAGGTGGAAGTCGATGTCGATGGGCATAAATGAAAGAGTTTGATAGTGATGCCTGCAATTTCAACTGATGTAGAAAAAATCGATCATTCGTGAATTGTGAAATACATGATGAATCCAACCTCAGTTAAAAAATATTTGAATGTTTTTTCTATGTGAGACGAAGTGTTTCTCTACATTCAAAGTGTAAAGCAGGGAGATGCTCGACAGTAAAACCATTAAATCAAATAAACGCGGACCTGAATTTATGTGGCATTCATTACAGCTCCTTGATCGATGTTTCACGGTTTCAGAATGGAAAGCGAATTGACATGGTTTATTGAATCGAAAATGGGAGAAACGGTTCTACAAATGAGTTGCCAATAATTAAAATACTATATATATATATATATGTATATATATATATATATATATATATGTATATATATATATTTATTTATGTATCACCGACAAACGCAGACGCAGATGCTCGACACTAAAATCATTCAATCAAATAAACGCGGACCTGAATTTATGTGGCATTCATTACAGCTCCTTGATCGATGTTTCACGGTTTCAGAATGGAAAGCGAATTGACTTGTATTTTCACGATACTCAAATCGACCTTTGTCAGTTACTTTTAATCATTTCACATTCTTATGAATGTGGAATATATATTCAGTTCATGCTAACATGGTGTATTGAATATATGTCAACTCAAAATGGGACAAATTGTTCTCTTATTAGGATTTTTTTGTGGTATTCATTTCAGAAACATTTTTCGCCACTGTGTATTGACATCATAAAACTTACTTTCTTGAACGTCATTACAGGTTTTGTATATATGTACATATATATATATATATATTTATATATATATATATATGGATCACGAAGGAATGCAGACCTACAATGGTAGACACGATGTTAACTGCATTCGAAATCGCTCCGTCGGGGTCTCGGAGTTCACTTCAAATGAGAAATGATGATATATCCCATGAATTCAAAGAAAGCAGTTCAGGTTATCGAGCTAGACTCATGCCGTTAACCTGAGCTGTTACCATAGATTAATAACCGGATGTTCAATTAGGGGGGAAGAAAATATATTATTCACTGTAAAAATTCTTCTAAGACAGGAGTTAATGTGCACAGTCAATTTGTGGACCTACTTACACTGATTTGATGTTTCTTTATTTAACTTCATGGGACAATTTTGTTGAAGAATGGCGTTTGACAAATAGACCACAGTTTGCAAGGAATCATACATAAATGTAAGTGCTGACTGGAACATTCACGGAAACTTCGTAATCGTTACATTTTGAAGAAATGGTTACCTAAAGGAACGATATGACACTCAGTCGACTGTTAATTCACCCGCATAACAACACTTGTTAGAACACAAATTTACATGAAGAACCACTTATTCGGCTAAACCAATTTTAATCGATCACGTGTTTAAAACTGATTGGGAAACTAGTAACATTGATATCTTCAGGTGAAACTCAATTATTATTTCAGATTCAATCATACATGCTTGAATATTTAGTCAACATAAATAAGAAAATTTCATCATTGGCTTAGTAATAAAGATAATTGCTCCTGAACGTATTTCTATTTAGACTGTATGTGCTTTGTTCCTCGTTCATAACCAAAACAGATCTTTCATATCTGATAGCCAAGATACTCTGTTTCATTTAAGTACTATCATTCAAATTTTTGCTTTTGTTAGATTCATGTTTCATTTCTCTGTTTGACTTTGAAATTGTTAGTCATCCTTTCATTTATAGTTGGTAAGTGATTTCCATCAAATGATTTAGCATCACTCCAATAAATCTCACCTCAAATGGCTGATTAGTGACAATGTGGTAACGGAAGAATTGACAGTATGATCATTCATTTTGTTACGAACGTCTGAGGTCGTGTAGGAAAAATATATGATCCGGAAGTAAATTTTGTAATTTTTCTCACCGGTTCGACTACGCGATTTCAATGGAATTCTGAATTAGTCGAGTCCACTTACTCAGCAGTTAGGTAATATGGTGTTTGTGCAAGGGATATTATTTCTCAACTCGCAGCTGTGTTCCACTCTGATTTTGAGCTGGACACTCACATAAATTTAGTTGCCTCTCAAGCTGAGAATACGTAATCTACTGGCATAACATTTGTTATAACGTCCTATGCCACTACCTAATAAAGTAATTCTCGAATGTATCTGTGAGTACCGTTGGTTGCAATGACATGTGTAATTTGACAACCAAATGTGTTTGTATAATGCTCAAAACACGTGTTTTGCTATTCTTAAACGCTGCTGATACGTTCATCCTTCTCTTCACAAATCAATGCACGGCAACTGATCCACGTACTCAAGTACTCCACTACTCAAGTACTAAAGTAAAATGTGTGGTACATTGGAACAAGACAAGTTCATCTACCGCAATGCTTAGCCAACCATAATAATTTTATCAAAATTGATTTCGTTATTGGTTGATTTCAACCATCAAATAATCAGTCAGAATTTACAAAGTATTTCTACTTGAGTAGTGTTAGTAACACCCTCAACATTGTTTGAACAAAGAGACACGTTGTGTTACAATCAGAAAACTAAATGTGCGCATTTCCAATTCATCAACTGAGGTAATAATTTTTTGTTTGTTCTGACGATTTCAGAAACATGCTACAATCAGGAATGCTGATCAGCTTTTTTTTAATCACTGTTTCACTTCAAAACACCCCAGAATATCAAGACATATGTAGAAAATTTGATGGCTACATACCGAAGAATTATGAAACCGTGATTTTTAAAAATGACTCTTATCGACATGTAACAAATCAATTAGATGTTAATCTACATATATAGTCCAATCACCATCATTACTCAATGATAATTCAGCGAAATCAACCCACTCCAATCATGAGTGGAGCATTCATTACGGTCGATAATTTTCAGGTGAGTTCTCTGCATTTATAATGAGAAGGAATCTAACATATTAGACGCGAACGTTACCGTTTTCTTTTGAAATTGACAGTGAACTCTACGATACATTTTACATATCGCCAAATGGTAGGTGGAATTTTTTACGCAATCCAAGCTGTAACAATACTAACTTTCGTAATTCCCAT
This sequence comes from Schistosoma turkestanicum, assembly GCA_944470395.2. NCBI lineage: Eukaryota > Metazoa > Platyhelminthes > Trematoda > Strigeidida > Schistosomatidae > Schistosoma > Schistosoma turkestanicum. Next base: position 46,913,291 of record OX103973.1, read on the forward strand.
TATTTTATGAATAGAAGTATCTCTTATATCAATGAGTAAGAGTTATAACATTATTCTCACCTACTCCACATTACCAATCAATATGTTTATTTCATTACTTGAACACAGGTAAAATGGAATTTTCCCATTTAACTACTGCGGGAAATAGGTTCGGCAAGATTGAACTAGTTTCATCTAAACCTAATAATCCAGGGATGGAAATTCTGAATAATGGTTAGTCACTCTGATTTAAGTATGATTTTGCTTTTCCTCACACACATTTATCCGCTCCGTTTGACTTTTTTGTTGAAATTGATTTGTGTTACATAGCGAATTAGTTTCCATTTGTTAACGTGTGTGTATAATATGGAATGCACTCATGTGTTTTTTTCAGTACGCAGCTCTCAAATTAGTGTATGCGAAATGATTCTGTGTTGAAATGTAACATATTTGGAAGCGTGTCATTGTAGCACCTCACATATATCTTGTACATTTATCTTTGTTGAGCGTGCATGCTACTGTACGCCTAGGCACTACTTGTCACCTACACATGTAGTAATTTGACTAGCTTCATTGATTGACAGTTTGAATAATTCGATGTCGATATCGACTATACCTATTTGAACTATATCGGATATTTTTATCGATCATAAAATAATTTGAATAATAAACAAGTTGTGGCAATGACTCGTGTTCTCTCGTAGCGATAATGAAGATGGAGATATACGGGAAATCGGAGATAACAAAAGTCCATGTCATATATATATATATATATATATATATATATATATGTAAATATTTCTTTAATTATGCATTGATTTTTTTATGACTTCAGAGAGTATGGTAGTTTTGAAGTTTACTTTCTTGATGAATGTAAATGATGACCGTAAGTTTGTGTTAAATGGTCGTTTATTCACATGTCAAGCCCCAACACAAACAATTTTATGCTTTGCACCCAAACGCGACCTTTACAATCATTATATATAGATTTTTTCTCATACCTCATATAAATTTATATGCCGTCACTATTAATAAAAATGAGATAAGAAAAGAAGCTGACAACGGTTCATGAGTAGTCTAGGCACTCTTATGAAATCAATAGAAAGTTGCTTCGTTTGACCTGCGTAAAACCGGATTCAGGAACTGATTTTTGTTGATCCAATTCTCTGAACTTGAATATATTTGTTATAGTATAATAGTGAAAGTGCAATGCACTGCGGAAAATTAAATATCCGCCATTGAATATTAGGTGTACATAGTCGTTGTCTTTACATCATATTGACTTTTGTGTTTTCATGTTTATAAACATGATGAGGACATTCAAAATAACACAGTAATTATTATCTAAGGGAATGTTGTCGATAGATGAGCGTGTAAGCTGTTACACATATGATACACCAATTGTTCCGTATTCTTCTCTCACATTCTAAAATCGTGTTTCTTTCATTTTCAGATTCTTCTCAGATATTTTGTTGGATTCATCGTAATGGGAAGATATCATTTTATTATGAGAAGGTAAGCAGCACAATACAATTTTATTGAATTTACATTTGAGTGCCTCAGTTAAATTCACTCTAATTAGCTTTCAAATTAAAGAGTAGTGTTTTGAGGTGCTATGCACATGCTACAATTAGACTGATGTCGTGTGATGTGCTCTGTGATTTCATAAAGTTATTATTTTTTCTGCTGTCGCACCATTTACACGATAGATGAAAAGTAGTTGGTGCTACACAAAGACGTTTAAACATACTTCGGACACAAAGTTGACTTTCGTAAAGTAAATGAACATTTGTGTAAAGTGAATGCATCATATATTTCTCGCAACTAAGAAATGAAGCTATATGTTATTAATTGGTCCGCAGTGTTATTATATAAATGATTGCACATCACCTCTATGTGCGTTCTGTCCTCATATATATGTTTTGGTTTAAGCAGATGTAGTTTCCAGTTTTCATTATATGTGGTTTCAGATTACTTCACACTTTCAAGTGCCTCACATAAACACGAAAATTCAATGTGGTTCCGAATGCGTCGATCAAACACCAGGTATGTGACGATATAAAATAATGTGATTTATTTGTGTCTGATCTAAATGAGTCAAAACTAATGATCAAGTAGACCCACTTTTCAAATGAATTGATCATTGATACTTGAAATTGTTCTACTAATGTTATACGTAGTAAAAATTATTGATTTACGAGTGTCGATTGATTTTAACATTTTGAGTAACAGATTGCATCAGTTAAAAAATCATCACCCACTTGAAACGGATATAATCAGTCTCACCTCAATCACTATGCTTAGTTTCAAGAAACAACTTGAAAATTCTTTTGTTTCCTGTTTGAATAAGAGCAAATGCATCAAACATTTGTTTCGTAGAAAATGTTTTGTTCTTTTTTCCGTTCATCATTTGTTATTACAGATATTGATGGCTTTTTGCGAAGACGCAGTGATAAATCTTCAAAATAAACTTTTCCACCGATTTCCTTATCCATCTATCAGGTCACTTCAGTCGAACACTTTTCTTCTACAATGAAATTGCGGTCCCTGAACCTTGGATATCAAGTGGCACGTTGGTGGAATTGGAGCCATTGACAAGTAAGTTAAAGCAACAACTGCAGCATTGGAATAATTTGATTTCGTTTATGGAAAATAAAATTTCGCAATCCAAGCTTATCAAATGAATTATCTTTGGTCATTTGAGCGTCTCACATAACACATTTATCACATTTGACAGTTCAGGTTGAATTGATTGTCGAAAATTCGATACCAAGCGGAATGTTCTGGGAGGGATTTGAAAATAACGAAATTGTTAAAAATATTTTTATTGTGTCAGAAAATTAGTTATGCTCTGTATTAGGCCTTACAGCAGGCAAACAAAATGTTTAGACGACTCATTTTGTGCTGGTTTTTTTGGTTATTGTACATTTGCTTAAAAGCTGCTCAAATTTTTTTTTATCATCAATCAGTATTTATTTTCTAAATCTGAACTGCATACGTCTGATTCTTCCAACAGATTATTGTTCCAGACAACTTTCACCTGATTCATGCCGAAGTGCATCGACGACTAATGTGAAATGTCGTTGGTGTACAGCGGCTAACGTGTGCAGCAACGGCGATGACAAGTATGCTGCAATTTGGAAGCAAAATGACTGTCATGTATGTATCCCTTGTATGAAATTGAGTAGTTTGCCTATTTATTCACCCGAAAGATTTTGTTTCAATGAATGTGTCCCACCTTGCGCCCGTAACCCAGTGACTAACTGAAGTCAGTCTAAAATTCAGTGAAATTTTGGAGTGAATGAATAGAGGGTTTTTAGCAATTTCACTAACAAGGCGTTATATTTTTCAAATCTACGTAGATTCGGGTTCTTAGTAAGATGCAAAATAAATAACTTTTCAAAAAGGAGTTTTCAGCTGGTTGAATGAAAGAGTGAGCTTTTGTTCATTCACAAATACCGACAGTGACGTGAAATACATCATCTATTGACCGTTAAATGTTTGTGTTTTCGTATAATGCGCTATGTTTTAGAATAAGGATGAAATCAATGGAAATACAACGGAGAACAAATCGGTTCAATATTTATATATCATAATACCAACAGTGGCTTTGCTGCTTATTCTATGCATCTCCTGCGGTATAGGATTATTCATTCACAGAAGACGATCGAATGTAAGTTGGGAACAAAAAAGTTGTGATTATTATTATCATTAAACATGACCATGTTAAACGCCTTAAAAATCAGAAAATTCTACAAATGATCTGGCTCATTCCTAAGATATAAATTGTCGGAAAATGTAAAAAATATATGTCAATATGATTCATTAAGCAATCAGTGTGAGTGGAGTTCTCCATACGTTTTTAAGTGAATGAACTTGTCAAGAAGACTATTTAACATCAACATGTCAAGTAATTAACCTTATCACATCAAGTTCAATTGATGCTCACTAAGTCAGTTGTGTAACTCTATGATGTACCTAAATAAATTAAGTAGCCGCGATGATTTATATGAGTTAAGTTGATGTGTATCACCTTTATATATTTGAATGTGATCGACAGTGATATGAGAAAGAGATATATTTCATAAAAACATCGTTTAGATATCGGTTCGAGAGTAGCATCATACGATAAAGCTTCAGCGAAGTATTCATTTATCAAAGTCCTTCAAAGTGTCATTTTAATAAACGTTGTATTTAAGTGCGCCGTTGTTGTGTGAGACGTACCCTCATCACGTCAGTTACTTGACAGTAAACATAAACGCTGTGTTTATTCAATCTAAACGAAAAATTATTTTCCGCTTAACGCTGCATTTCTTTTCTTAACAGTTATTTCCCTTGTCATGTTATTTCTTTCAGAAAATGAACAAGTAGTAATGCTTTAGTCTTTTGAAATGAACTGCAATGCACGACTGTTCATCAACATAAAGAATCAAGGAAGAATATATGTAAACTTTTATTTGCGAATTCGTTCAATAATATACTTGCATGTGTTTATTCGCTACTTCTCATTCAGTACTCATTTCTAACTTGTATTGAAAACGTATATTTGTATGTAAAACGACAATTTATCTATAATGTATCTCATTTTCTTCCAGAAACAACCACGCAAATATAGGTTGCATATTGACTGATGTGATTGATTTGTTGTTTCTGCTATTTTTTTATTATACTTTGCATTCTGTTATTCACATTACATACTTATGTGATGAATAATTTTCATCTTCTTTGATGGTCCATCATTTTTGGTAACAAATTTCTTTACATGAAACCACGTTAACAAAACCTGTACATCAGACTGTCATCGTTAACCGAGACTTATCTGTGTTGCGAAAGATACATATTTGTGAAATAACTATTAGGAACACGTGACGATGATGATAAGGCTGAAAAATGGTATATGAAAGTCTTGAACACTTCGCCTAATACCTCGATTGTAGTCTGCATAATGCAACTTCATAGACAACCTACTGTTTATAAAGATATCATAAATTCTGGTTGCTAATCTTGATGCGATTTCCAGTTAGACATTACCGGTATTGGGAAATAATATATTTATGAGCTCTTCAGTAGTGCGTTTCGTTAGAATGGTTATTCAGGTAATAATTTTCTGACGAATTCGAAATGTTGTCCCATCAATCTTACGATAGTTGCTATTTTGTTAACCGTAATGTGATTGTGGATTTCAAACCACTAGTGCATATGACGATGGTCGAAGTCCTTCATAAATAATAGGGGGTTGTTAGATAGTATGAAGAGTGAGAATGATGCTTCTTTGAGATTGTGTGTTGGGGGTAGTTGCGCAATCTTTGTGTAAAGAGAAATGTCTAGATCTACGTTTCCCGCGCCAGGTGAGACATTGTGCTGTTCGTAAAACATCTTCAATCGCTGTTTGTACGGCAGATCACTGCTATGATTACAGTATTGTTAACACCGCTCGTACCTATGGTTATATGGTTTAGACTAGGGATACACGATGCTTTCAACTCATTTTTTCGATCACAAACAATTTGATCGCTATATGTCATCCACAACGTTTATATCAGCACAGTTTTAAGGAGTATCACATTTTTGAACGAAATTGTTCGATCGCGGAATTCTCTAAAAGGTAACAGAAGATAATGTATGTAGGGTCGGTTGTGATTCAGAGCACGAGTAAAATTCAGTATGATTCTAATTATTTATTGGATTCATTAGGTTTCCAAACCCTAAAGTGGTGAATATGAAACTGCCTGATAATCGACTTTAACCTTATAGATCATGTCTTGATTTATAAATGTAAAACGCAGTTACAAACTTCTTGATCAGATGTAACACTAGATAAGGTAAACTCAGTAGCATCTGACCTTTTGGTATTCCAACCTATAATGCGTTTGATTCTACATCGAAATTACCAATTAGTTGGAAGCGTTCGACTTTTCGTCAGTATCAAAAAACAACCTGAGAACGTCGGGCTCACCATTTGTGGTGTGTCTATTTAATACGTGTTCTTAAGCTCGGTTTATAAATCAGAAGATGAACTCGTATTGATGAATACGTTTATTTGGGACACATTACAAAGCGAAGCGGAGAAGCAGTGAATAAAGCGAATGAAGCGAATGGATAGGCGAAGCGCGTTGGAGAAGGCAAAGAGCCAACTCTTTGGATTACAATGCGAACGAATAAGTGAAGCGAATAGGAGAAGGCTGTTGAGCCAACTCAAAGAGATAGAGTATGACTAAGAATATATAGTCAGACAATAATAAGACAGACATATGTCAATCGAAATAGGTATGCACACACATGAATAAAAGCGACGAATGATTGACAAGGTCAAATGCAAGCGATACAAATCATGTGAGTTCATGGGAATATTACGAGATTAACATTAAAGCGAAAAGGATGAGTAAGTGCGTAAGCGTAAGCAATGCTCAGTCGTATAAGCTCATACAAAGCAGATAATAAAAAATACCAATGGTACATATGAGTTGTTGCTAAGCGAATGGCTTGGTTAAATAAATTAATCGAAAAGGCTTAAGCAAATTAAATGTAAGCGGGTGCAAATAAATGTGGAGGCACTACAAGCCAAGGTTAAAGTGTCCTGGTCATTCAAACCACAAATTTCATCTTGATTCTGAAACCAAAATAGATTTGAGATGTCCCGTTTCAATAGATTTTATTTCCGGTGTCATTCAGTCAATCAATGTGTTATGCTCATTCGAAGCTTCAACTATTCATACATTGAGCTGGTATAAGAAAATGCGCTTTGTTCGTTTGAGATATATAATTATAGTTTTGAATGTGGCATTTAGCCTCATTAGGACGCTACATAACTGTTTGCATTAACTCTGTTTGTCATATCAATCCATGGTTCTCTGATTGTTTTTCTTTCACTGCGACTGGTAGAAAGAAATTTTCTTATTTATGTTGACTAAATATTCAAGCATGTATGATTGAATCTGAAATAATAATTGAGGTTCACCTGAAGATATCAATGTTACTAGTTTCCCAATCAGTTTTAAACACGTGATCGATTAAAATTGGTTTAGCCGAATAAGTGGTTCTTCATGTAAATTTGTGTTCTAACAAGTGTTGTTATGCGAATGAATTAACAGTCGACTAAGAGTCATATCGTTCCTTTAGGTAACCATTTCTTCAAAATGTAACGATTACGAAGTTTCCGTGAATGTTCCAGTCAGCATTTACATTTATGTATGATTCCTTGCAAACTGTGGTCTATTTGTCAAACGCCATTCTTCAACAAAATTGTCCCATGAAGTTAAATAAAGAAACATCAAGTCAGTGTAAGTAGGTCCACAAATTGACTGTGCACATTGACTCCTGTCTTAGAAGAATTTTTACAGTGAATAATATATTTTCTTCCCCCTTAATTGAACATCCGGTTATTAATCTGTGGTAACAGCTCAGGTTAACGGCATGAGTTTAGCTCGATAACCTGAATTGCTTTCTTTGCATTCATGGGATATATCATCATTTCTCATTTGAAGTGAACTCCGAGACCCCGACGCAGCGATTTTGAATGCAGATATCATCGTGTCTACCATTGTAGGTCTGCATTCCTTCGTGATCCATATATATATATATATATATATATATATATATATATATATATATATAAGGTCAAGAAAGTAAGTTTTATGATATCAATACATAGTGGCGAAAAATGTTTCTGAAATGAATACCACAAAAAAATCCTAATAAGAGAACCATTTGTCCCATTTTGAGTTGACATATATTCAATACACCATGTTAGCATGAACTGAATATATATTCCTCATTCATAAGAATGTGAAATGATTAAAAGTAACTGACAAAGGTCGATTTGAGTATTGTGAAAATACAAGTCAATTCGCTTTCCATTCTGAAACCATGAAACATCGATAAAGGAACTGTAATGAATGCCACATAAATTCAGGTCCGCGTTTATTTGATTTAATGATTTTAGTGTCGAGCATCTGCGTCTGCGTTTGTCGGTGATACATAAATATGTATATATATATATATATATATATATATATATATATATATATATATATATATATATATAGTATTTTAATTATTGGCAACTCATTTGTAGAACTGTTTCTTCCATTTTGGATTCAATAAACCATGATAGCATGAATTGAATAAGTAAATTCAGGTCCGCGTTTATTTGATTTAATGATTTTACTGTCGAGCATCTCCCTGCTTCACACTTTGAATGTAGAGAAACACTTCGTGTCACATAGAAAAAACATTCAAATATTTTTTAACTGAGGTTGGATTCATCATGTATTTCACAATCCACGAATGATCGATTTTTTCTACATCAGTTGAAATTGCAGGCATCACTATCAAAATCTTTCATTTATGCCCATCGACATCGACTCATACCTCTGTTTCACACTAATTACACATCATTTAAATTATCAAGTTTTCTCATTTCTGTTCGTTTTGATTTTAGTTTTGGACCATAAAAGATTTCACATGAATTATTTTAGTGATATTAAAATAGACAGTGGTCTGATTTACCTGGTGTGTTCTGTCGTTGTCTTTCTTATTCTAATGAGCATACCTATCTGATTGTGTGTGTAGGTGACCGACCCACACCCACGGAAATAGGTCAAATGTGAATAGTAAAAACAAATTCTTTTGTTTGCAGTTAGAAACAGTATGCTCATAGACGAAAGGACGTTGCTATCATTCAAATGATTAAGACCAAATATGGTCATCAGTGAATGCCTGACTACATTCCGAGATTATATGGACTGTTGACTTTTGAAAAGATATAGTTTTCATTATTCTTGTATTGTATATTTTGTAGTCGATAATGAAAAAAACAAAAATAGAATAACTTGGTTATATTACTTGATAGTGGCTGATGTGTGGATTCACTCATTTCTATTCTGAAGATCGAACAATGCAGCGAATAGAACCATTTCATCGAACTAGAAAAAGAGAAGTATGTACAGCAAGGGGTGAAATTATTTATTAGTAAATTGCATATCTGCAAGCGCACAACGAGTGCAGGGCAGCATTTTGAAATATGATCCGTCATGCTTATCGGAATAAGATGTGATTTGAGAATAAATTTATTATTATTATTATTAAGATAAGGACAGATGCACATTCCTAGTCCTGAAATAAACGTTCAAATGTTACACAAAATGTACTATCGTGAATTTGTTCAATGTATTGAATGAATACGTTTGGAAATGGATGTTGTGACACAAAATCAACAAACGTCAGTGTGCTTATGTCATCAAAAATAGTTTCACCATAGTTACTTTCAGATAGGTTGAAACAAGAATTAAAGACAGTGTGTTTTGATATGTGGTCTTGTGTATTGATTACATAAACACTGAGTAGAATGTGAGTTGTTTAGTTGAAATGTTATTCATTAAAGTCTCACGTGAATTGAATAAAACGAATTTTGTAGAAAAACTAACCCTTCGAGTGTCAGAAAGAATCGAGTTTTTATCGTAACAGTTCAGTCTCCCATAAATGAACCATCAGTTCTCACTGAATACATCAATAATTGATTCCAGTCACAGTTGACTTTGAATATTTCACAAGCCTCATTTATCAATGTCTATGTTTAGCAAAATTGTAACATGACTGAACCTCCTTCATCGTTGATTTTCAGTACAACTATGTGAATTCCGATTGAAATTATTATTCACTAACCATGCAATTTTGAATTGTGGTATTGGACTTTTCAGAATTGGTGGATTCTGCGATAAGGTCTGATGATAGCAGAAAATCTTCTTTCAATATCCAAAATACCTGTAACAAAAGCCTCCCTAAGAATGAAATCTCACTGTAGTACTTGGATAGCAGAAAAGTGTTTCTAGAAAACCTATTTCAGGTAATATTGAAAGACGGACTTAACACACTGTAATTGAAATATATTATTATATCTCAAACAACAGTCTATCCAACATTCAAAATATGTAAACCAACTGATCAAGGTATTTAGATTGCATATAGCAACTTTGAAGGTTTTAGTCAGCTCATCACGACCACAAATTCCTTGTTATTCTTTCAGTTGAATGTTACATGTGATTTATTAATACGTTGATTGGTTTTCATTCAACATCAGATTACACTTCGTTTGGACAAAATACGGAATTCAAGACCTTCCCATCTAGCCAGTTGCTGAATTCCGGAAATTATCTGCTGATTTGAAAATTTCTAACGAAAAGAGGATAGTTTAATTCTAATGGTGGAATTATTTAACTGTGCCAGTAGAACCTTCAGTGTTACCTACGCTCCCAAGTCAAGATAGAGGACTAGACGTTGGACATGGAGTTGACGCCCACATTGTAACTATAAACTATCTTGTAATAAAAACGATAACCGATTGTCAGTAGACAAATCTGAGATAAATTCTAAGGTGGAAAGTTACTTGGATTGTGATGTTGCGCGTTATAAGGTAATTAACACCTCAAAATGCGACGTTTACCTCAAGAATTACAGACTGAATGGGTGGAAGCTACTGATAGGATCATGATGACCGCTAGGGAGCCGATCTTTGAAGAATTAGTGATGTTTGTAGACGAAAGAGCCAGGATTGCGCGATCACGTTTCAGTAGATTGGTACATTGTAACTCAAGGTTCCGTAAAAGTAATTATGAAGGACTAGTTGACAGGAGATCACGCTTTAATGTAGTTAAGCGGGAACCAAGCTAATCATTCAAGGCTTTAAGTTGCGAAATTTGTTTTGGTGATCACAATGAGAAAGACTGAATGAAGTTATCAAAAATGGATGTTACAGAGAGGAGACAGGAAGTGAGAAAGCGTGGTCTATGTTACATGTGTTTAAGGAAGAGTCACATTGTAAGATTCGGCATAATCCAATATTACATATTGATGCTACTAACAAACATGAAGTGAACTTTGCTAAGGATTGCAAATTCTCAGTTCTCAGCTTGTTTGGGTAACATTCCGGTTAGACTATGTGGCTCGTAAGGATATCTGGAAACATACGCCCTTCTTGATTGTGGTTCAGATACTTTTATTGTATGCGAAGAGTTAATTAATCGGTTAGGTCTCAAAGGTAGGGAGACTTCAATGAAAGTGTCTACTGTGAATGGAACTTCTACTTGTGAATGTCTGGAATTAAATTTTGAGGTATTTTCATTAGATGAACGGGATTCTATAAAGATCAACAGGGCCTATACGACCAAGAAACTTCCGATCGATTATGCTGAAACTTTAACCGAACTCCAGCTGAGCAGGTGGAAACATTTAAAGGACATAACCCTACCGAGACTGCAAAGTAATCTTGTAAGAATATTGATTGGGTGTGATGCTCTAGATGCACATTATGTCCTTGAACAATGCCTGGGAGACAGGAGGCATCCATTTGGTGTGCGTACTCATCTCGGTTGGATGATTTTATGTCCTAAAGAAGCATCGAGGTCTTTGCATCAAATTCAGTGGTGGCATTGTTCTGCTAATGATATTTTGTGAGATATAGAAAGATTACATAATCATGAGTTCGAGGATGCAGATGGGTTTCGTAATGGATATTCTGTCGAAGACAAAAGAGCTCTAGAAATAGTTAATAATTCCTTTAGACTGGAGGGTGGCCATTTCCAAGTTGGTCTACCCTGGAAGTATGATAAGCCAAGGCTACCGAATAATTTGGAACTAGCTGAACGTAGACTAGAGTGTTTAAGGAAGAAGTTTGTGAAGGATATTAGTCTTCTGGAGAAATATAAACTTGTAATGCGTAAACATTTAAGTAAAGGCTACATCGTTGAAGCTAGTAAGGAGGAATTCGACCGTAATCCTATTTGTTGGTATATATTCCTCATCATCCTGTTATCAAACCTAAAAATGGCTGGAAAATTGAGAAGTGTTTTTGATTGTGCAGCCGTCCATCAAGGTTGTTCTCTTAATGATCAGCTTTTGAGAGGACAAGATACTGTAGATAGTTTAATTGTTATAGTTCTACGATTCAGATTATGTAACGTAGCATTAGCTGCTAATTTCGCTCTCAGGAAGACGGTAGATATATTCGGCAAGGAATTGAATAAAGATGTCCAGGAAGTTGTGGATAAGAGTTTTTATGTCAATTGATAATGTGCAGGATGCAATCGAGCTTGCAACAACCGTTGGTTTACTCCTCAGAAAAGGTGGGTTCACACTTACCAAGTGGATAAGTAGCTGCTTACAGGTTCTCGAATTGATTCATCCAGAAGAGAGAGCAGAAGCCTTAGAAGAGATTGACTTTGAGAGACTTCCGACTGAACGCACATTGGGATTATTTTGGAATACTATGGTTGATGTGAATAATAAACGTGATAGTAACGAGAGTGGAATCACTATAAGTAGTGCTGATTCTTCGTTTGCTGTTACTAATGTAGCTACTTTGAATACTTCGGATCAAGACGAAATTGAATGTTTGAGCGTAGGGAATGTAGGCGTCGGTGGCAATAGCGTCAGCCACAGTGATGACAGTACTGTGGGGGCTAACATTCGGTACCCTAAGTGCAATGAGGAGTCATCTAGGTTTGATGGACTTGCTGTTGTTTTGAATATGCAGCATGAGGAATCAAGCATGGGATTTTCCACCTGTCGCACTTCACCATCATTCCTTTGTACTACAGGTATCGGGATGAGCACTACCAACAGTGATAAGATAGATGAGATTAGGAGCATTCCTAGTAAGCAAAGTAATGTTGATCGAGTAGAGTTGGACACTGTACATGAGTTGAATGGATTTCATGAGAATTGTACTGCTACTAGTATAGATGCTGCTACTAATGGTAATAGCATTGATGATACTCATGCGAGTAATAGTGTTCGATGGAAGTTGAAAGACACTCATCGTCGTCGAAATGATCGGACGTTACGCTCACATACTGCTGCCCAAGCTAAGAAGCATACGAAACGACATGATGCTACTATTATTAAGAAGCGTACACTTCCATGACTAGCAATGGAGATAGTAGTCTTCAGAATCGTAGTAGTGACAGCGATAGTAAAGAGACAGAAAGTGTGAGCAATCCATCCATAAAGACTAGTCGATCACCTTCATCGAATGAGCCTTCTAGTGTTTTGACATCATCGAACCCTGCCGCGAATGTTAAGTTGATTGAAGATGCACAAGGTTGTGTAACTGTAAGTGTTCCTACTTCGGTTGACTGTCAGTCGAGTGACGATGAGAATGAAGCGTCTGATGATAACAGCCAGTCTACAGTGTTGCATGTTAACGATGCTACTGATGTGCATATATCTTGTGTCTATGAAACAGAACATGAAGAAGAACAATTGAGTTTATTGGTTTCGAATTGTGACACTAATGCTGTTCTTTCATGTAGCGAGATGAGTTATAAAACAATGGAAGAGTCTCACTCTACGGATGCTAGTGCAGACAGAAACAACGTGACTTGTATGACACAACGGATTCATGATGACGATGGTAATAATGTGGATGTCACTGGTGTGACAAATGAGTTGTCGGCGATGACGAATGCTGATCAAACCTCCTCTATATCAGGAGATGGAGAGTTAGATATTGTTCCTATGTTATGCCACTCAGAGTCTTCAGGAGACGAGGAAATATCGAAATCGGACATCCAACCCTTGCATATTATCTATGGGTCAAGAACTTCTGTTTATAAGTCAGCATCACGGACTTCATTGTATCTGCCGTTCAGAGCAAGTTGCGGTGGAATAACGACTCATTACAATGATATGGAATGTAATTCCCGGATAGGATATGACCAGATTTACGACGTGTTGTACATGTTCAAGTGGGTTATTTGGATGAGTTTTATACTTCCGTTAGGTCATACTACGATAGATAGGGGAATCAAGGGCCTGATGGGAAGGTACAGGTACCTAGTTAGCTTGATGGGTCATATCCATGTTGGAGGGCGGGTAGGCGTACTGCTATAAGTCCTACTCGTTTTTCCGGTGTGGATTAGGGGATGAGAGTGAACCGTAAATTGAAGTGTTAGAAGGGGCTCGTTTTGCATGTAGGGACTTTGTGGGCCGGTGTAGAATCTACATTGAATGTTTGGTAGTACTAATTTCAGAAAATACCTTTTCTGCTGTGTTATAGCATCGTAAAACCTATTTACTTGAACTTCATCTTTTCGGGGAATATATATATATATATATATGGATCACGAAGGAACGCAGAAGTATAATTGTTGAGACGATGTTATCCGCATTCCATGTTTCTGCATCGCGTCCTCGTACTTAACTCCAAATGTGAAATCATGATATATCCCATGAATCCAAAGAAAGCAGTTCAGGTTATCGAGCTAAACTCATGCCGTTAACCTGAGCTGTTTTCTCAGATTATTAACCGGATGTTCAATCAAGGGGGAAGAAAATATATTATTCACTGTAACAATGCTTTTAAGACAGGAGTCAATGTGCACAGTCAATTTGTGGACCTACTTACACTGATTGGATGTTTCTTTAATTAACTTTATGTGACAAGATTGTTGAAGAATGATCTTTGACAAATAGACCACAGTTTTCAAGGAACCATACATAAATGTAAATGCTGACTGGAACATTTACGGAAACTTCTCAATCGTTACATTTTCAAGAAATGGTTACCTAAAGAAACGATATGACACTCAGTCGACTGTTAATTCACCCGCATAACAACACTTGTTAGAACACAAATTTACATGAAGAACCACTTATTCGGCGAAACAAATTCCAATCGATCACGTGTTTAAAACTGATTAGGAAACTAGTAACATTGTCATCTTCGGGTGAAACTCAATTATATGAGATTCAATCATGAATGCCTAAATATTCAGTCAATATAAATCATAAAATTTCTTTCTACCATTCACAATGAAAAGAAAGACAACCAGAGAACCATGGATTTATATGACAAACGGAGTTGATGCAAACAGTTATGTAGTGTCCTAATAAGGCTCAATACCACACTGAAAACTGAAAATATATGTCTCAAACGAACAAAGTGCATTTCCTTATACCAGCTAAATGTATTAATAGTTAATTCTTCAATTGAGCATAACACATTGATTGACCGAATGACACCGGAAATAAAAGCTATTGTAACGGGACATCTCAAATCTACTTTGGTTTCAGAAACAAGATGAAATTTGTGGTATGAATGACCAGGACACTTTAACGTGTGCTCGAATTCTGTCACTGCACCTACGTGTATGTCATACTGCATTATAGGTTGGTATACTAATAGGTCAGATGCTACTGAGTTTACCTTATCTAGTGTTACATCTGTTCAAGAAGTATGTAACTGCGTTTTACATTTATAAATCAAAACATGATCTCTAAGCTTAAAGTAGAACATCAGTCAGTTTCATGTTCAACACATTAAGGTTTGCAAATAATTAGAATCATACAGCATTTTACTTGTGCTTTGAATCCTAACCGACCCTACATACATTATCTTCTGTTTCCTTTAAGATTATTCTGCGATCGAACGATTTCGTTCAAAAATGTGATACTCCTTAAAACTGTGCTGATATAAACGTTTTGGATGACATATAGCGATCAAATTGTTAGTGATCGAAAAAATGAGTTGAAAGCATTGTGTATCCCTGGTCTAAACCATATAACCATAGGTACGAGCGGTGTTACCAATACTGTAATCATAGCAGTGATCTGCCGTACAAACAGCGATTGAAGATGTTTTACGAACAGCACAATATCTCACCTGGCGCGTGAAATGTAGTACCAGACATTTCTCTTTACATAAAGATTGCGCAACTACCCACAACACACAATCTCAAACAAGCATCATTCTCACGCTTCATGCTATCTAAAAACCCCCTATTATTTATGAAGGACTTCGACCATCGTCATATGCACTAGTGGTTTGAAATCCACAATCACAATAGGTTACAAATATATCAACTATAGTAGGAATGAAAGGACAACATTTCGAATTTGTCAGGAAATTATTACGTGAATAACCATTCTTACGAAACGCACTGCTGAAAAGCTCACATATATATTATTTCCCAATACCGGTAATGTCTAACTGAAAATCGCATCAAGATTCGCAACCAGATTTTATGATATCTTTATAAACAGTAGGTTGTCTATGAAGCTGCATTATGCAGACTACAATCGAGGTAATAGGCGAAGAGTTCAAGACTTTCATATACCATTTTTCAGCCTTATCATCATCGTCATGTGTTTCTTAATGTTATTTCACAAATAAGTAACTCTAGTAGCAAAAATAAGTCTCGGTTAACGATTACAGTCTTATGTTAATGTTTTTAACGTGATTTCATGTAAAGAAATTTGTTTCCAAAATTAATGGACCATCAAAGAAAATGAAAAGTATGAAAAGAATGCAAAGTATAATAAAAGAATAGCAGAATCAACAAATCAATCACATCAGTCAGTATGCAACCTATATTTGGGTGATTTTTTTTGGAAGAAAATGAGGTATACTAGTTAAATTGTCGTTTTACATACAAATATTCGTTTTAATACGGGACGAGGAGCGGAACAGAAAATATTATTGTTCAAAACCGAACAACGGCTTCGCACATACGTTTATGGATAAAAGAAGATATGTTTACGCAGACTTTTTTAATATCATAACACTAACTGTACACCTGCAATTATGTAGGTTAATGAAGACAATTCAGTAGTGAGATAACTAATTGGAAGTTTGTCGTATAAATAGAGGAAATTCAGAAGAACCAAGTTGTTAGTAATAATGTTGATTTATAAAATATAATAAAGAGGCTCAGTGATATAATGTTTTTATTTTATTTATTCTTTTTATTTTTAACTCTGCGGCTCAAGAAGTTATGAATGAGCTCCAGACCAGCTTGTAATAGGATTTCTCGGTTGAAAGTAAAAACCAGTGCAAGGTTGCAGACATGAGTCGTAGACGAGGTTAACAAGGAGAAGTAACATCAATATCACTGATTTTGTTAAATCTTGCTATATCGTAAGGAGCTGTAAGCAAACAAAATTTTCTGCCACACAGACATACGTAGATTGAGGTTATCGCCCCACCGTCATGAATGCTGGTCAGATACACCACCCTCCCTTCTTTTTGTGATGTTAGGCTCTCTTACGTTTAATGGTTAATTGTAAATAATGGTCTCGAGTCTATTCTCTATTTTTTTTGTACACCTTATCGGAATTAACTTTGTCTACTAGCTCCTTATTACAAGTAATCCAGAAAAATTCGCCAGACAAAATATCCACATAGCATATCACACTGATTCTAAGTAAACTAATGGTATAATTTGTAAGGTATTTGTCAGTTAATAGGTAGTTTGGAGATAGGAAGGACAGGGAGCTGGAATGAGGAGAAAGAGAAAAAAAGAGTTGAAACAATGTTAAGATTACCCACTTACGCTCTCTAGTACTTCTAAACAATCCTTCCATTGTCCTGATTACCGAAAGCTGGTTGTCCTCCGATGTCCCTGACTCATACCATCTGATAGACTCTTATGAACTCTTTTGCGGTGACCGAGGATCCAAAAAGGGTGGTGGTTGCCTCATCTATGTATCTAGAGACATCAAAGCAGAAATGTTTTATGATACTGTTCTTAATCAAGTGCCTGATTCGATATGGCTGACTGTGCACGCCCATGAATGTAAAATACTGGTTGGATGCATATATCGAGCTCCAAACACTCGTCGATCGGTTGACGTTGCTATTGGTGAGTCGTTTGCCAGCGCTGCTTGTCTTAAATTCACCTGCAAAATTATTTGTGGTGACTTCAACCTCCCTGGAATCAACTGGCGGACACACTCCGGCCCACTACGATTTGATAGCTTACTTGGTCCCCTAGACACACACGGTTGGCAACAACATGTGCACCTGCCTACTAGGGACCACAACATCCTCGATTTGGTATTTTGTCACGATGTCACCACAACATCTGTGTCTGTCTGCGAAACGTTTCACAAAAGTGACCATAAAATTGTCCTCTGCACCCTTCCGTTTCTTGCTAAATGTGACAGTAAACCGTTTTCAATACAGAGACTATAAACATGCTGACTGGGACAGCTTTCGGTTTCTAATTCAGCACTCCGACTGGACTGAGTTTTTTTCTTGTCTTGAACTTCATGATGCATTAGATATATTCAACGTCACCATCAAATCTGCACTAGACACGACTATCCCACTCAAAACGTCTTTCAAAACAGTTACTCCTTATATTACCTACAAAGCTAGGGCTAAACTACGTCAACTAAAACGGGCGTATCGCAAATCTAAGGACTTCAGCATCCTGCACCAAATTTACGCTATACTTGAAGGTGTAAAATATCAACATGAAGCGCGTAGGCAAATCGAAGAAATTAATGCTCTCGCTACTGAGTGTAAGTCCCAAAACCTCTGTCGTTTGCTTAACAAACGCATGAAAAAGGACTCAGATCGCGAAATTCATTCTATACTACAAGATGGACAGACTTATTATGACGAAGCTGTTATTTGCGAACTGTTTAGTACATGGTTCTCCCTCAATCTGAACACATCTCCTACCCCTGATACTAACACTAACTGTAGCAGTATGCATAATCTTTGTACCATCAAATTTGATCTTAACAATATTCAAGCCGCCATTAAAACCCTTAAACCCAATGGCAACTGTGGTGCGGATGAGATACTTTCCATACTTTTTAAAATGGCGGGACCTTTCAGCGCTGTTGCTTAAAATTTTTACCTTATCCCTTGAGTCTGGTACAAACCCCGAATCGTGGAAGTTGACTCATATTGTCCCAGTACATAAATCTGGACCGAAAGACTTAGTCCAAAACTACAGACCGGTTAATATCACTCCTGTTATATCACGTGTGATGGAGAAAGTGATAAAAGATCAACTAT
Organism: Schistosoma turkestanicum; assembly: GCA_944470395.2. Taxonomy (NCBI): domain Eukaryota; kingdom Metazoa; phylum Platyhelminthes; class Trematoda; order Strigeidida; family Schistosomatidae; genus Schistosoma; species Schistosoma turkestanicum. Next base: position 46,932,075 of record OX103973.1, read on the forward strand.
CTGATCACTTACTCAGGGAAGGTCACATTGACCCCTCTCAACATGGCTTCATTAGAACTAGGTCATGCACCACATGTCTTTTAGATTTCTTTTATGAGGTTACCAGCATACGCGATCATAAGCAACTAGTAATCGTGTTGTATTTTGATATCAAAAAGGCTTTCGATAAGGTACCTCACAGTCTTTTAATCAACAGACTTCAGTCCGTCGGTATTAGTGGCCACCTGTTGCAATGGATTGGGTCGTTCAAAAATACGCATGGCAAGTGGGTTACATGAGTTTGTTCAACTTCTTAATGATGCTCTCAGTTGCACTGACTCTTCTGCGCTCGTGAACTCACTCGCACCCTGCTTTCATATTAATAGCTCTGCATACACTTTAAACACAATGAACTCAGTGCTGCGTCTTATTTAGTTATTTTTACACTCCCAAGTAGCACTAATTTTTCTAGTTGAATATAAATCTCTTTAGTTTTTATTTGAAATAGACAGGTTACTCTATTCACTGGGTCGATCGACATTGTTCAACTGTAAACTGATTGATTAGAGTGCACTCTACTCTCCTGGGCGCAACCTTATCAACACTTACAACTGTGTGAGTTTCACATTGCCTATTATCAATTATACTGTTCTCACTTACACGCTATTCACTTACCTTGACCGCTTAGTGTTATCTATTGCTCCGCTTTTAACCGCGATACTCTTTATATCTCCTGCTTAGCTAGTTAAGTACATCTTCCCCACTACATTCTAAATGCTTATATCTTATATCGTACTATTTCTCCATAACTGTTAACTGTATAGCATTGATGCCTAACCTATAGTTCATAAGTTGTAATAGCCAGACAAGTTTGTGAAAGGAACTTGCAGAAATAGTGTTTCTCAACAGGATGCGAGACATAGAACACCAGGAAGAACTCAATAGCTTCTTTTAAACATTTAACATGAGCCTAACAACACAAAAGGAGGGAGGGTGGAGTTACTGACCAGTCAACATTGATGGTGTGGGCGATAACTTCAAACAACCCATGTTTGTGGGGCAGAACATTTTGTTTGCTTTTGGCTCTTTAGATTGATGAGACGACTAATCAGTAACACTGAGGTTGTTCTTAAACACTTGATACTTCTGTGGTTCATGTTTCCAAAACTATGCTGAGGTCGCTATTCTGTCGAGACACCCGCAACATTCTTACTCAGGCGTTTACAGTATGAATTAGAGGTTGGCATTCAATAATTTAAAAAAAACAGTTAAACAGTGCGAGATTTTATTCATCAAATTTTTATTTTTACAAACTGTACTCTTTCAACTAGAATTTCAATTTCAACGTACATAAATCCAGCTTCTTACTTCGACTTCTCTTCTATCCACCTGACACTGCACAACTCTTCCTTCTTTTTGCTGTACTCCTTTATCTGTGTGTTATATTCTTATATTACTATGATTTACTTTAATTTAAGTGGTCAGTATGAATTTTATCTTGACTTACTGCTGTATTGACTACTTCAACATGACAGGTTAAGTAGTGCTTCGGTTATATATATACACTTGCCACACTGCTGCCTTTTTCTCTCTCTCTTCTCCTTTTCAGAACCCCATTCACGGTTGGAAATTCTTGGTGACTCTAGGGAACATGCACCCTAGGTACATGACTGTCTGGATCACAGCTCGTATCAAGCGCGTTCCATATGACCTTTCCCAACAAATTCACTATTTATTTCGGCAAATCGCCGAAAGAACCTATTGTGCACCTTCCTTCCTTATTTGTACTCTACTAGCTGTATAATACTGTTTCTGTCAGTGACATGGTGTAAATATGTAATCAGAAACTGACTCTTATGCTTAATTTAACTGCTATAACTTTACAGTAATTGTGAAAGCATTTGTGACAATTTGATCTAGCCTGTAAACTGGCGTGACTCTTGTAACGTAGTTATTTGAGAATAAATTATTATTACTCGCATTTTATCCATGATATTCAAGTTTGAAAAGGTGAGTGAACAATATTCAAGTGTGAGCCTTATACAGATTTTGAAGAGAGTAAGTTTAGCCTCACTAGTCAAGAAGTTCTTGTTTATAAACCCTATTCGTCTAGATTCAGAGATAATTTTTGACGCATGTTCTTCGAATTTTAGGACTTAGAGTAACTAAAACCATAGTCACGCGCTGACATAAGTGTCTAAACCCTACATTTTTGTAAGTAGAGTGGTGTATCAAGGTGACGCTTGCTAATATGCATTATGCCACATTTGTTGTGGTTAAACGGCATTTGCCATGTCTCGCTCCAGGTAGTTAAGTTATCAAGATCGCTCTGAATCCTAGCTATACTTTCGCCCAGATCTTCAGGCTTATAGCTGTATACTATTTTCAGATCATCAGCATATAAGTATGCTCTTCCAAATTTTATCTTATTACATATTTCATTTATGTACATTAGAAACAAGAGTGAACCTAAGACACTTCCCTGGATAACCCCACTGGTTATTGGTCTTGGTGATGAAAGGCACTCGTTGTACTTTATCATTTGTTGTCGCTCATTTAGGAATGAAGCAAACCATGAGTGTAGTGGGCTAATGATTCCGAATGACTTCGGTTCAAGTAGAAGCCTTTTGTGTGGGACTTTATAAAAAGCCTTTTTAAAATCGAAGAAAAGGTCTGATACTAGAAGCCCTTTTGTCTTGTTTATGCGTGATATCGTTGGAATAATCTAACAGATATGTATCACACGACTTGGATTTCAACAACTCATGCTGTGAAGTCGATATCAGATTGTTACTAAGTAGATGTTGTAGTAACTCTACCTTAACTACTTTCTCCATAACCCGTGATACTACCGAAGTTATGTTTATAGGTCGGTAATTTTCAACGATCGCTGTAGGCCCCGATTTTAGAGTCGGGATGATATGTGTAATCCTCCAGCTATAAGGGTAACACTCTGTGGAGAGAGATGTAGTAAATATTTTGAGAAGAATAACACACAGATCATTGCTATCATTTTTTAGCATGCTGGCTGGAAGCCATCTGGTCCTTCATTATAAGAATGCTTCAGTGTACTAATCGTCTTAGAAATGTTCTGTACACTAAATTCAACACTGGCAATTTCACAGGAAGGAGTTTGGGTCAGGTGTGACTCGTTTGTTGAGTTTCCGTTTGTTAATGTGGCACAAAAATGTTCGCTAAACAACTCTGCGATACCTTTACGGTCTTCATACACTTGATTGTCCTTAATAAATATGCTCGCTCCTTTCACTTTGGAGCATTTGAGTTTATTCCGAAGTAGTTTTATGAGTTCAGAGGATTTATTGTTCAGCTGAACAGCACGCCATTCCTGTGCGATTGCCTTTTTAGTACGTGTTATTTCTGCTTTGACGTTTGTTTCAGCCCTACCGTTCACAAGCAAGGCTATTTGTGGGGACTTCAACATGCCTGAAATCTCTTGGTTCCCAATCAAAGCACCTAGACGATTCGAATCATTGGTTGAATGCTTAGAGCTTGGAGAGTGGACTCAACATGTTAATGACCCAACCAGAAATCAAAATACACTGGATTTGGTTTTCACCAGCAATCTCATTCCTCACACTGTATATGTTGGAAAAGGTAGCGATCATAATACGGTCATTTGCAGCCTTGATATAGGAGCAATCATGGCACAGTCATGTTTATCATGGTCACAGATGAATCACCATGAAAGCATATTCTACACTACCCATCGCAATGAGAATTACAGAAGCTAACAGTAGATGATCACTGACAAACAGTGGGAAACATAACCCAGGATGCTGTCCAATACAGGGTATCTCAATCAAATTACGCATCTAGGAGGAAAAGTATGTGGGTCCTGCGAGTCACTGAACACTTTTGCACGCTTAAGGAGAGCCTAGCACAAATGGAAGGTCTCTCTGAAGGATTCCGGCAGCAGTTACTACTTGGTATTGAGAAACAGATGCAGCTGCAGGGTTTGAAGTGATCGAAGGCACTTTCAGATAAAACTAACTGAGAAAATATGGGCAAACCCAATTCATCTGTTTAGGTTTATGACTAAAGGACAACCTACTAACCAAGGTGTTTTTGCCCACAAGGATTCAAACAGAGAAGACCTTACCAACCAAGAGGTAGCTGAGATCTTCGACACCGACTTCACCGACCAGTTAAACCAAGTACATACATGACCAGAGTACTAATCAAATCTACTGCCAGATGACGGCCTAGGAAATGTTTGATTTACTGCTGACTCAGTACTAAGATGTGACAATATTCGCCCAATAGTCTTTAGACAGTGAGCCAAAGCCCACAGTTCAAAGATGTGTGATCGATTTAGGCATTTTTGCAATCATACCAACTCCCAGCTGAATTAAGACAAGCCTCTCATTCCAATCTTCAAAGGAGGCGATAGATAGGACTCATCATGTTACAGAATAGTCACATAACTACCAATACTATTGAAAGAAATCGACTATCTGGTGATTGAGCGAATCAAGGAGTACCACAGTATAGAAATGTTTATTACTCTTGCAGTGAGCTCGGAATCCAAAAGGTATAGGTTCACACGCGTCTCGCCCAGTCCAAGTCCGAAAATGATAAATCTGGGTAAGAACTATTCGATTTTTAATCAAAAAGGGAAATACAGACAATCACTAAAACAATATTACACCTTCGAGTTTCTGATCACAATAGTAAGTTCCGATACTGAGAGAATAAGTGCTTCCAGTTAGTTGCAACGATCTGCAGCTAGAGTATCAAATCCGAAAATGGCTGTGTCCATATTAAGTATCAGTTTAAAACAACACATATGTATTTCAGAAGACGAAACCAACTAGGTACCATCACCTGGCAATTATTCTTATTGTTGTTTCAGACATATGTGAGTCCACGCCCTGAGGTTCACAATGTAGTTTCACCTCCTCTCCTTAAAAGAGACATAAGTCTCTTGGATAGAATGCAGAGTCAAGCAACGAAATGGGTAATAAGGTTTAAAAAACCGAGGTAGATAGACTCCAGCATTTGGGATTAAACGAGAATCAGAGGTGATATGATAATGGCGAACAACATATTAGGCAAGTCAAACCATCCCAACGTCAGCATCTTTCCGGAGCATCATCACAACTCCCCTAGAGGATATCCTCGAAAAACTGAGCATCAAAGAGCGAATACTCAAGTTCATGTACACTTTTTCTTATTAGGAGTCGTTGCAACTTGGAACGCTCTCGCAGCGGAAGTGACCCGAGACTCTTCAGTGGACAGCTTTCAGAAGATACAGGGAAAAACCTACTCACATACGGATTGTCATCTCCCTGTTGGACATGCTGTGCCTGGTGCATGTATGGAGACCTGCCAGTTGTTATCACTGCCATCTCCTCAGTTCACTAACTTAATCTGTCTATGTGTCCACTCTCTTGCTTACACATCGGTCCTCTTTCCCAATCTTCATCACGAATTAATAAACTAAATAATCAATATATTACTTAGTTCTGAAATCCTGTTATTAGCATTAAAATTTTCTACTTATTATTCTCCACACTGCAATTAAAT
>OX103973.1:46937909-47067909 GCA_944470395.2 Schistosoma turkestanicum
TTCATTCAAATCCTGAGACAAACAAACTCACAACCAACTCCGACTGACTAGAATTAGACAGTCGAGTGGCTAGAGCTCCATCCATTGGACATTACCGAACACCTGGAACCGTACCGAAAGAACAAGAATCGAGCGCGAAGAAATCAAATTGGTTTACACTAGCTCGTGAAGAAGATATTGGAGATACTGGATATTGAAAAAGATGGGACAGTTGGACATCCTGTTTGGACCGTAAAATACCAGTGCACGTAGTATTTCTCGACTTCGCAAAAGCCTTTGACACAGTGCCCCACGCACACCTAATCGAAAAGGTTGTGGAAATGGGCTTCACTGACCCGCTCGTATCTTGGCTCAGAAACTACCTTGAGAATAGAAAGTTTCGCACCAAGGTAAACAGGGTGCACGCGAGTTGGAGAGTATCCACTTCAGGAGTTTCACAGGGGACCATCCTAGGCCCACTCCTCTTCCTGATATTCATTAACGACCTGCTAAGCTTAGTTAGCTCACCGGCACTGATCTACGCAGACGATGCGAAGATCTGGAGATCCATTAGAAGCGAAGAGGATTCGACTGAGCTTCAAAAGGACCTTACATCCATTGAGAAATGGGCAGTGAAAAACGGTTTGAAACTCAACCAACCGAAGTGCCACGTCATGCATTTCCTGCCTCATATGACGCAAACCACCTACTTTCTCAATGGAAGTCCGCTCCCTAATGTCTCCTCAGAGCGCGATCTTGGTTTAATAACCACAGAAAGCCTCCACACGAGTCCGAACTATGTAGGGGATGCAGCCAAGGCAAATGCGACTCTTCACTTTATGCGAAGACAGCTTGGTGCTATAACCCCGAAATTACTTTTAACCCTGTTTAAGACGTACGCGCGCCCACACTTGGAGGTTCACAACGTCATCGCACCCCGTCTGCTTAAAAGAGACATTAATCTCTTGGATCGAGTGCAGAGACGAGCAACCAAATGGGTGATAGGGCTGAAAAATAAACCGTACGACGATAGACTCCAGCTCTTGGGATTATTCCCACTGAGCTACAGGAGAATCAGAGGTGACCTGATTATGGCGTACACCATATTAAACACGCCAAACCATCCCAATGTGAGCATCTTACCGATGCAACACCACCACTCCCCTCGAGGCAATCCTCAAAAGATTTCACATCAAAGAGCAAACACTCAGGTTCGTGCACACTTTTTCCCATTGCGAGTCGTCGCAACTTGGAATGCTCTCCCAGCCGAGGTAGTTACAGCCCCCTCAGTGGACTGCTTTAAGAAGAGACTTGATAATCACGTACTCACATGCGGACTATCATCTCCCTCTTGGACAAGCTGTGCCTGATGCATATCTTGAGACCTGCTAGTTGTTACCATTGCCATCTCCTCAGATCACTTAATTAATTTAACTCGCCTATTCCTCTCCCTTGCTTACACTTCGGTCCTCTCTCACAATCTTCACTACCAATTAATAAACTAAATTCATCTATATATTACTCAGTTCTGAAATTTTACTCATATTATCATTTTAATTTACCCTTATTACTCTTATTACTCTGCACATTGCAACTAACTGATCTCCGGTTTGGTAAAGTGACGGCTGCTAGTATCCAGAAACCCTACTGCCCTGAAACAAACGTTTCATTCAAATCCTGAGACATACAAACTCACAACCCACTGCCAACTGACTAGAATTAGACAGTCGAGTGGCTAGACCTCCATCCATTGGACATTACCGAACACCTGGAACCGTACCGAAAGAACAAGAATCGAGCGCGAAGAAATCAAATTGGTTTACACTAGCTCGTGAAGAAGATATTGGAGATACTGGATATTGAAAAAGATGGGACAGTTGGACATCCTGTTTGGACCGTAAAATACCAGTGCACGTAGTATTTCTCGACTTCGCAAAAGCCTTTGACACAGTGCCCCACGCACACCTAATCGAAAAGGTTGTGGAAATGGGCTTCACTGACCCGCTCGTATCTTGGCTCAGAAACTACCTTGAGAATAGAAAGTTTCGCACCAAGGTAAACAGGGTGCACGCGAGTTGGAGAGTATCCACTTCAGGAGTTTCACAGGGGACCATCCTAGGCCCACTCCTCTTCCTGATATTCATTAACGACCTGCTAAGCTTAGTTAGCTCACCGGCACTGATCTACGCAGACGATGCGAAGATCTGGAGATCCATTAGAAACGAAGAGGATTCGACTGAGCTTCAAAAGGACCTTACATCCATTGAGAAATGGGCAGTGAAAAACGGTTTGAAACTCAACCAACCGAAGTGCCACGTCATGCATTTCCTGCCTCATATGACGCAAACCACCTACTTTCTCAATGGAAGTCCGCTCCCTAATGTCTCCTCAGAGCGCGATCTTGGTTTAATAACCACAGAAAGCCTCCACACGAGTCCGAACTATGTAGGGGATGCAGCCAAGGCAAATGCGACTCTTCACTTTATGCGAAGACAGCTTGGTGCTATAACCCCGAAATTATTTTTAACCCTGTTTAAGACGTACGCGCGCCCACACTTGGAGGTTCACAACGTCATCGCACCCCGTCTGCTTAAAAGAGACATTAATCTCTTGGATCGAGTGCAGAGACGAGCAACCAAATGGGTGATAGGGCTGAAAAATAAACCGTACGACGATAGACTCCAGCTCTTGGGATTATTCCCACTGAGCTACAGGAGAATCAGAGGTGACCTGATTATGGCGTACACCATATTAAACACGCCAAACCATCCCAATGTGAGCATCTTACCGATGCATCACCACCACTCCCCTCGAGGCAATCCTCAAAAGATTTCACATCAAAGAGCAAACACTCAGGTTCGTGCACACTTTTTCCCATTGCGAGTCGTCGCAACTTGGAATGCTCTCCCAGCCGAGGTAGTTACAGCCCCCTCAGTGGACTGCTTTAAGAAGAGACTTGATAATCACGTACTCACATGCGGACTATCATCTCCCTCTTGGACAAGCTGTGCCTGATGCATATCTTGAGACCTGCTAGTTGTTACCATTGCCATCTCCTCAGATCACTTAATTAATTTAACTCGCCTATTCCTCTCCCTTGCTTACACTTCGGTCCTCTCTCACAATCTTCACTACCAATTAATAAACTAAATTCATCTATATATTACTCAGTTCTGAAATTTTACTCATATTATCATTTTAATTTACCCTTATTACCCTTATTACTCTCCACATTGCAACTAACTGATCTCCGGTTTGGTAAAGTGACGGCTGCTAGTATCCAGAAACCCTACTGCCCTGAAACAAACGTTTCATTCAAATCCTGAGACATACAAACTCACAACCCACTGCCAACTGACTAGAATTAGACAGTCGAGTGGCTAGACCTCCATCCATTGGACATTACCGAACACCTGGAACCGTACCGAAAGAACAAGAATCGAGCGCGAAGAAATCAAATTGGTTTACACTAGCTCGTGAAAAAGATATTGGATATTGTATATTGGATATTGAATATTAGAAGGCGCCGTTTACGCGATATACGTTAAGTATGCAGTTCTGCTCTTTTTGATAGGCACTATAGAAAGTTGACCTATCTTGAAAATGACTACTCCAAAAGCTTAATTGTCACATTTTTGTTAGATACTTAGACTGTTCCCTATGATCAATACACAGGCGCATGATATCGGCAACATATGATTAATCACTATTAAAGTATTACAATAGTTTCATGAGATTATTGTAATGGAATCTTGAAGTTTCAATATGTTTTATATAGTTATGTTTAGTCCCAGAAACAGGTATTGTTCCTTCATAGCTAGGACTAGTATTTATTAATAAACCTAAGTCAATCAACCTCTATTAGTGCTTCCAATTAATAATACTTTGGAGATCCAATTTCATTTTGAGTACATCAATTGATGGTGCTAGTATTATGTACTCTGGACGATGATTCAAATAATCTTAGTACCAATCGATGCGAGAAATGGAACTCTAGACGTGGACGATTTGATCCGTCTTAGAACTTTCTTTGAATGTCCTCTCAAATGATCGGTCCCAGATCAAAAGAAGCGATTAGGCACAGTTAGACTAAAACAATTGTTCAGTATACAACAATCCAGTATGAAATCATCTCGTAGCCTACAGTAGGACGACTGGAATAGTTTAGGCGTTACAAGTTAGCCTTTAGGTCAGTGAGACCTTTCACCATTTTGGTCCCACGTCTTTGAACTCGTTTTGACGTATCAGCTTCATACTAGTCCGGGAACCATTGTGTGGACCCTATGTCCTACATTCAGCCTCAAAAACATCGTGTATAACTTCCTAAACATTTCTCTATCTAAGTAATAAAATGGCTTACGAATAGTCGGTCAGATGCTGAAGCAGTTAATGGTAGCAGTTTTACGTACGAAGTTTTACGTTGTGACTGACTGACATTTATTTGTAGTTACAAGATTGCTGCCAAATTTTCAGTCTGTCGGCAGTGTACACACAGATCTCCATTTCACCTCTATGCATTCTGGAGGGAGTTAGTCAACGGACTGTCAATACCCTTAGCCGCATCACGGCATTTGTAGGCATCCTCAGTATTGTTCGTACCTACTGTATATCCGTGTGAGTTATGTAAAAATGAGAACATTTCTCCGTTTATCGCTAGATAAATTATATTTGCTCAACCATGCATCAAACCCACCTCCCCTCATTAGAAATTCACTTGACCTTACTCGTTCTAAACATTTTGATAGTAATTTTCTTCACTAGATATCTAATTGCATTTACACATTTTACTCTTTCGAACTCTAACTGTAAGTAGCAGTTATTTTCGAACGATCTAACACCAATTGTGGGTGTTTCAATGAAAAAACTTGTTGATATTGGTGCTAACCTAACTGACAAAGTTTTCACGGGCGTATATCGTGACGTAATCAAGCATAAAAACGATTATCACAATGTGTTATGTCGGGCAAGAAAATATGGTGTGGAAAAAATTGTTATAACTGGAGGTTAGATTAGTTGACACTTTGGATCAATTCAATCTAGGGTCGCTTACTGATAGTGCTGAGGCTATATCACTATGTGAATCTGATAAAGATCTCTTTTGTACAGTTGGATGTCATCCTACAAGATGCTTGGAGTTTAATGCGGATCCTGAGAACTATCTAAATAAACTGAAAAACCTAATTTTGACAACGAAAAAGGTAGTAGCCGTAGGTGAATGTGGTCTGGATTATGATCGGTAGTTACACATGTATTTTTATTTCAATTTACAGTGAAGAGTTTTGTCCAAAAGATATTCAAAAAGAATATTTTGATATTCAACTTAAATTGGCTAGTGATGTTCAACTACCATTGTTTTTACATTGTCGAGCTGCACATGATGATTTCTTAAAAATGATTGAAAATGCTAAGCATTATTATTTTCAAGACAAACTTTTTCGTGGTGTTGTACATTCATTTGATGGAACGGACAACATGGTTAAATGTTTCACCGATATGGGATTGTATATTGGCATCAATGGTTGCAGTTTGAAGAACCAAAGTAATTTGGAAGTAAGATGTTAAAATAGGTATTTTATAGAGCGTTATTCGTTTGCCATTAATAGACATGTACAAATATTTACTTACTTGCTTGAGATTAGATTGTCTACTGTTCACTGTGACTAACTAAATTATCAGTCTCAATTAAACTGTTGTTTTATTAAACCATTCTGGCAGTTTTAATTTTAGTCTGTTCGTAGTAGATGAGAAGGCCACAAAATAAAATAATCGCACTTATGCTGACATTTAACTACATTATTATTTTCCAATCTTAGTATTTAATGGATGTAAGCCTAATTGCAACCACGAGTCAAACGCAGTTAGTAATTAGTAAAAAAAACTGGATAATTGGCACTTTTTAACTGCGAAATCGGATAATTCTAAGACAAACTAAATAGTCTTAATATTGTGCTCTGCCGAAGAAAGACTGACAAGACAAGAGTCCCTTATTCTTTACTGACATTGCAGTGGATGTATAGACCACATCTTCACACTACGAAAGGCGCTGACGAAATGCTGTCTTCTGACTACCATAAGCAACAATGCGAGCATATTCGGGATGCCGTTTTCCCCCTCGAAATGCAAAATTTTGCTTTAAGATTGGGTTGCATCGGCACCTGAAATAGTGATAGGGAGTGAACTAGTCGAGCGCGTTGATCACTCCACTTATCTGGGGAGTCTCATCAGCGCTGATAGCCTGGTGACTGACGAAATCTCAGCTCCCATACAGAAGGCTCGATTGGCTTTTGCCAACCTGCGTCACTTATGGATATCCATGATATCCATTCGCTAACCAAAGGACGAGTCTACTGCGCAGTAGTTCGCTCCGTTCTCCTATATGGCTGCGAAAAATGGCCTTTAAGAATAGATGTTCGTAGGTTACTAGTATTTGATCATCGATGTCTCCGAAGCATTGCTCGTATATCCTGGGACAACCAAGTAAGCAATGCTGTTGTCAGGAAACGAGTACTGGGTAAGTATGGCAAATCAATTGACGAAGTACAGAAAATTATCACTTGAGGTGGTTGGGACATATGTTACGAATGCCCAACCACCGACTGTCTCGAAGAACCATCTTTTACAGTGTAGGAGTAGGCTGGACAAAAGCTAGGAGCGGCCAAACCAAAACATGTCAGAAATCCATGAAGTCACTGACAAGTAGAGTGAGGTTAGGGTCCGCGAGACGAAAGTCACCAATGGTTAGAGACCTTGAACGACATGGCTCAGAATCGTTTACAATGGCGCAGGTGCATCCACTCTTTGTGTTCTATGAAATTCTAACCTTCTGAACTCCTCATCATCTCTAGCTCTTTCTTTCTAAATTTGTCTCACTGAAATTATACTTCCCAAATCATATCTTCGCTCCATAATCTTCTCCATTACTGCTAATACCTCTACTATCGCTATCACTCTTGGATTTGAATTGACAGTTGCATCGCTGTGCTGATGTGGTATGGCAAGCTGAACTGATGTACTTACGTACGAAGTTCTGCGTTGTATCTGTCTGTTCCAGTTGGTAAGATCGAAAACTATTGTGAGCGACCTCCCGACTTCATATTTATTTTGTTCTGATGAATTGAATCGTAACCTAAGTGCTATTCTATATTTGTACCTGTGAGGAGTGTAAGTCACAAGAAAAATACTGGCAAAACCGACTGTTTGGCAAAAACAGTAACACTATCCATAGTGACATTAATTGTACTCAAATATATTTCAAATTTATTCTCTTTACAGGTTGTGCGGAAAATCCCACTTGATCGACTACTATTAGAAACAGACGCTCCATGGTGTGATATTAGACGAACTCACGCAGGTAACGAGAAAAAACAAACTGATCTAATTTGTGTTTTCGCTTCTAGGATATCCATTTGTCAAGACACATTTCACTTATCGCAAACATAATTCATGGGATGAATCCTACATGATTAAAGGACGTAATGAACCTGCTAATCTTGTCCAAGTACTCGAGGTTGTTGCTGCTGTAAAAGGAATAAGTGAAGAGGAACTAGCCAAAACAACATATCAAAATTCCATTGATCTATTTTCGTTACCAATAGAAAGTTTTTTTTAAAAAAAAAATCAATTTTGATAGAGACCAGTATTTTTAGTTTTGCACTAAACATCACTCTACGTTTTCTGGTCATTGAACATGAAAGAAAGTTGTGTTAATTGTAAACCTAGTAAGTACCTAGGTTTTTGTGAAAATATGTTAGAGCAAACCGATAGAATTAGCTTTGAAAAAAAATCAAACTATATATGGCTTATTCGGTACAACAAAAAAAACCAATATCAATAAAGAATAAGTCGTTCAAAGTTATCTTGAATAGGTGTTAGTGGGACATAGATGGAATTAAAGCATGACTACGTTGCTGCGCACTGATTGGCTAATTTCCTATCCAATCAGCGCCTGATCGAATCTTGGAGAACAGGGTAGAAAATTCTCGTACTGTTAGCTGCATGCTGATTGGTTAAATCTAATCCATTCGATCACGTGAATTACTACTATCCAGAAGCTTCTCGTGTAAATGCTATAAATAAACTAACGTTGTATCTATTTTTGCCTTCTTCGCCTTCGCCATCGCCTTTGGGCTTCTTATTTCCATTTAACCTTGCTATTTTGGAATATAAATCTTTTCCTGTTCAACCGTGTTTTTTCGATTCTTGGGAACTTGTCCAGTAGTGTATTGTGTGTGGTCAGAGAATACACTAAGCAAATAGGATTTAGCTAGAAAATATTTTGGCATACCATTACAACAATAGGTGTCAAAAAATGGTACACAGATTTAACAATAAGTGTTACTTTTCTAATCCTATATTTATTCACGTTTTTATAAATACGAGACAAGAAAATCTATTATTAAGAGTAACTGAATTTTGAAATCATGACCCATGATGCTCATTGCATTCTGTTTCCCAAAATTTTTATTGTTGTTTACTTATTCCCTTTATCTTTAAGTCATTTTGTTACTTCATCCTTTGAAATTGTTCACATTCGAATATGTTTGACTAGTATACGTTGTATCACATTATATGGTGGTTACCTTCAAATAGTTCCTATTCATATCTACTCGTAACAGCACTAAAATCTCTCATCCTATAATTGTGTTCTTAACTTTTATTATCTCATAAACTGTATTATATTTAGTCGGTCGAAAATTTTTATTTATCACTAATCGGTTTTTATATTATTACGTATGCCTAACCACCGACTGCCTCGACGAGCTATGTTTTGTGGCGTAGGAGTAGGTTGGAAGAAAGTTAGGGGCGGCCAGACCAAAACATGGCAGAAATCCATGAAGTCTCTGACAGGTGGACTGAGTCATGTTGGTAGATGTAGACTACCTGGTTGGGGTCCGCGAGACGAAAGTCACCAATGGTTAGAGACCTTGAACGACATGGCTCAAAATCGTTTGCAATGGCGCAGGTGCATCCACTCTTTGAGCTCTCTCAAATCCTAATCTTCTGGATTCTTCAGCACCTCTACCTTTGTCTTTCTAACCTTATCTCACTGAACTATATTTTTGGAATAATATCTTCAAACCCTAGTCTTCTTTATTATAACATTAATACCTCTACTATCTTTATCACTATGGGATTTGATTTGACATTTGCGTCTATGTGCTAATAATGTGGTATGGCAACATGAACTTATGTACATACGTACGAAGTTCTACGTTGCAACTGACTGACTGAGATGAAGTATTGAAACTTAATCAGTTGAGGTGGTTGGGACATGTGCTGCGTATGCCCAACCACCGACTGCTTCGACGAGCTTTGTTTTGTAGTGTAGGGATAGGTTGGACGAAAGCTAGGTGCGGCCAAACTAAAACATGGCACAAATCCATGAAGTCATTGACAAGTGGACTGAGCCATGTCGGTAGGTGTCGACTACCTGGTTGGGGTATGCGAGATGATAGTAATCGATAGTTAGAGACCTTGAATGACGGCTCAAAACCGTTCGTCATGGCGCAGGTGCATCTACTCTTTGTGTTCTCTCAAATTCTAACCTTCTGAATTCCTCATCTTTATCTTTTTAAGTTTCACTGGATTCTACTTCTTGAAAAATGTCCTTGAACCCTAATCTCTCCGACTACTGCCAAAACTTCTACTAACTTCACTACTATGTGATTTTAAGTGACGATTGCGTCTCTGTGTTAATGTGGAATGGTAACCCTGATCTTATGTACGTACGTACGAAGTTCCACGTTGTAACTGACTAACTATGTTCAGAACTTGTCTTAAATATACTTCAGAAAACATTTGTTGGATTGAAGCTTCAAAGTCCGCTCGACACGGTGTTTTCATATTGAAATAACGGATTATTATAGCCATCTAATATTTTGAAGCAGTTTTGATGTTTCCATTGAATATAAAGAAGTATAAGGTATGATCAGTCAATTGAAACTTCCGTAGAGAGAATAAGCTGATATGTATATACTTGAGAATTGTGAACCTAATTTGTAGCAAGCGGAACTAGATTGTCAGTTATTGAGCTGCGGATCAGGACCTCGTTTCATCTCGAACAACAAAATGCAATCTGATAGTTGACTACGAGAAAATATGAACTTAAGTAATGTTTATGGGGAATAAAATATTGTTGGCAAGCCTTTAATTTTTTCATTAGTAAAGCATTAAGCCCGAAAATAAGCATTTAGTTTAAAAACTGGGGAATTGCCACATGAACTTATTTTTATGGTTTAAACTGATTTCAGTCTCAACATGTATAAAGGTAAGAGCAAGATTCTGCGATACAAAACAACATGCGTTAACCAAATCACTCTTGATGGACACGCTTTGCAGGACGTTAAAACCTTTACATACCTAGGCAGCATCATTGACGAGCAAGGTGGATCCGATGCAGATGTAAAGGCACGGATTGGAAAAATAAGGGCTGCATTTGTACAAACAACTGTCAAAAAACACCAAAATCAGAATTTTTAATACAAATGTCCAGACAGATCTACTGTATGGAGCGGAAACTTGGAGAACTGCCAAAACCATCATCAAGAAGATACAGTTATTCATAAAACAGTTGTTTACGCAAAATACTTCAGATCCGTTGGCCAGACACCAGTAACAACCTACTGGTGGAAGTGGATAGGACATACATGCGGAAAGTAGCCAACTGCATCACAAGACAAGCCCTCACTTGGAACCCTTCAGGTCAGAGGAAGGAACACATTACTTCGAGAAATAGAGAAAGATATGCGAAGAATGGACGAAAATTGGGAAGAGAAGCCCAGGACAGAATAGGTTAGAGAACACTGGTCGACAGCCTATGCTCCATCGGGGGTAACAGGCGTAAGTAACTGACTTTGTCATTGTGCACAGAAATCACGTCTTCAACATAGCATACAATTTCAACGGACACAAACGAATACAGCTCGACTGAATATTTGGAAGATACTAAGCTACTACTGTTTAACAGTAAAAACAAAAGTAACAATTGTCATGATTATGAAAATTTATAAATTATTGTTATCTAAAATTGTTTACAACTGGAATCTTAGTGTACAGTAATGTCATAAATTATCACTCACTACCTCCTGAAGACCTGTTTTTCTGTAAAATAGATGGAAACCATGAAGGTCTAGAACCGGACACTTTAACTTCCTCATCATTGGGAGTAGCTGCATGAGTGCTACTGTTATCGCCATCATAAACAAATCGTACTTCACGATCACTTGGGAGTTTACCATTGACAAGAGAACGTAAAAAATTAGTTTCCTCACGTACTTTACTGTAACAATTGGCTAGAAAGGTAAGAACAAACATGCAAATGTAGTTTTTTTTTTCAAGTTTTCTGTAGAAATCTTAAATTAGCAGAAAACTAACTTGAATGTAAATAAATATCTGGTGTTATACACCGTATGAAACAAGTCGATATACATTTTATTATATGTACTAATTAAATTGCTTTGTCTTAGTTCAGTATTCTTTCAGATGCTGTACAAAAGGACAGTGAAAGCTTTATAATTTAACAATCCGGCCTCGGTAAACAAAGCTTCATCTTTAATGCATTGAAAAGTATTAGGTGGAATTCATGCATTATGGTCTTATTGTTTTCAATAATTAGTGAGATTGAGTGGTAGAACACTGCATTGTTCTTCTTGGAATAACTTCTGGAAACTTAATCGCTAACACGTGACTGCATTTGATCAGGTGCACAGAGCAGCTAATGTTGTTGTATGGTAACATGAACTAATATATACGTACTCACGAATTTCGACTTTGTAGCTGCCTGGTATGGGTGCACAAAGGAAACGGTTATCTAAAAAGCTAATAAAAGTCATAAGTACACTGATTTTATTTATGTCAACACGTAAGTTATGTGTGATTAGCAGTTTGTCGAAATCAATGGATGCCTGCTTTTATGTGAAAAGGCTAGTCACAATACTAAGGCAGTTTAAAGAACAATTCATTTAGTCTCCGAAATATTGGATATTAAAAAAGCAGACAGGTATGAAAGTTGGTTAGGATGAATAATATTTTTTATGATACACCAAATGGCTTCAGATCCGTAGTTGACAACTTCACACATAAATATATTTTGAAAACACATTAACTTAGATTAAATCAAGTAACTAGTGGCCGACCCGACCTTGACGTGGTGGTCGGGCATGCCTTTGATGATGACCCTACTGAGGTATATTGACTGGAACATGTTCCTTCAGGTCCTACCAAGTCGATTGAAGAACAGTAAGACTAAAAGCAGCTACTTGTTGTCTGAGGGCGAAGTCGTACTGCTGACTGCAGAGGGGTGACAGCAGTAATGGGTTTCCCTTGGACAACCAGCATCTGCAGTAATGCTGCCTTCTCACAAAGAAGGAAGGGGTTTGAGAAGGTCGACCCTGAAAATGTCACACCTCACCATACCTCACGGACTTTCGTCTCCAGCGGTAAGGGCTTTGAAACAAGAGCGGAGCTAATACTTCCAAAACATCTCATAAAACAGCCCTGTGTGACCGGCCTGAAGCAGCTGTTTCTTGGGCTCTCCGCTCACGCTCCCAGGTCTCTAAGACTCACGCTAACCCTTCTTTTTCAGGTGCCTTAAGAAGCGCCCTCCCACCGTGCGGGCAGCCGGGAAGTGACAACCGCCCTCATACCCGTAACAACACACTAGACCAAATTGATCACAATCAAATCCTTCCTACACCCCCGGAACTCTCTCTTTTCTCGTCGACTAACCCTTCTCACATCATCCCGCACCAATAATGCAAACAATTCAAGTGCACGAGACGTTATTCCTGGTCTCCTGAAACCCCGTTCTAGACTACGTGTTGGAGCTTTTAATGTACGGACATTGTGTCAAATAGGGCAACAGGCTTCCTTAGCTAGGACATTAGAATCTCGCTCGATCGGTGTGTGCTGCGTCTCGGAAACGCGCATACAGGATCCTGCTAAAATTATTAATCTGATTTCATCTTGTCAAAATAAAGAAGCAACTCTTCGTGTATCTGGAAGCCCTGATGCTGCTTCCAGGGGTCTTGCCGGCGTAGGCATAGCATTGAGTCGCAGAGCTTAACAATCTCTCCTAGACTGGATCCCAGTAGATAGTCGCTTGTGCGCTGTCCGACTAAACGGGACAGTAAGGACTCGGAAAGATAAGGACACTCGCCGTTGCCTCTTCGTCGTATCTGCCTATGCACCCACTGACTGCAGTTAAGACGAGGTTAAAGATGAGTTTTACCGAAAGCTTTCGGACCTCCTCCAAAAAGCTAGGCGCTCTGATATGGTATTAATGGCTGGTGACTTTAATGCTCAAATAGGTAGACTAAGTCAAAATGAAAGACACCTAGGGGGATGTTATGGTGTTGCAGCTCAGAGAACAGATAATGGTGACCGTCTGTTGCAACTGTGCTCAGACAACCGCCTATTTCTAGCAAACACTAATTTTAAGCATAAGGAAAAACATCTTTTGACCTGGCGACCCCCGAAGTCGTCTCAACGTTGGACCCAACTAGATCACATTGCCATCAGCCACCGATGGAGGGGTTCGATAGAAGACTGTCGCTCGTTCTGGAGCACATGTTTAGATTCAGATCATGCCTTAGTGCGCGCGCGTATTTGTTTGAAGCTTACTGGGCGTAGGAAAGACACCGTAAAAAGCCTCTTAGGGTTTTACTTAATCATAATACGGCGAAGAATATATTTCAGGAACAACTAGAAAGACAGTTAGGCGGCCATGTAGTAAGTAATTTCCATCCGGAGGCAGCTTGGAATGATATCCAAAAAGCAATGATATCTGCTAATAAGGTAACCCATAAGGCTAGGAAGAAGCCATGGATCTCAGCGGCATCCATCGAACTGATAGACACTCGTAAACTCATCTCACCTGGCTCTGAAGATGACGAAGAGCGAAGTCCGCTTAGGCAGAGGCTGACAAAAAGCCTTCGCAATGATGGCGAACAGTGGTGGGTAGAGAAGACAAGAGTAATTGAACAAGCAGCGGCAATAAGCAACAGTAGACAACTTTTCCGCCTTATCAAGGAAACCGGTATTAGAAACCAATCTGTTAACGAAACTATCAGAGAAAAGGATGGGCTAATGATTCATTTCCAATCTCCCTAACTCTATGAAGTTGTAAAAGCTATAGGAAATCTGAAGCGAGGGAGAGCAGCGGGTCCCCCGAAACTTTCAAGGATGGTGGTCTAGTTTTAGCAGTTAGACTGACCGAGATCTTAGGTAGAATCTGGGAACTGGGCGTAATCCGATCTGACTGGTTCCAATCACCAACTGTCCCAATTTATAAGAAAGGACAAAAGTCCTCTTGTGACAATCACAGAGGAATCAGTTTAACTAATACAGTATGTAACATATTGGCCTCAATAATTCTTGGACGCCTGACTAGAGCTCGTGGAGAGCGGACTGGGGAAAACCAAAATGGTTTCAGACTTGGACATGGATGTATAGACCAAATATTCACACTATGTGAGGTCCTAGAAAATAGACACTCGTTCCGATGCCCCACAATAGTCGTATTTCTCGACCTTAAAGCGGCCTTCGACTCTGCTGGTCGTGAGGTTCTGTGGCAGTATCTATCATTGAAAGGTGTACCAAAGAAGTACATTAACCTTATACAGGCTCTTTACTCAAACACCTTTGGTCGAGTGAGAACTTATGGCGAACTGTCATCGGAATTGTTTACTTCAAGTGATGTCCGTCAGGGCTGTCCACTCTCTCCATTCTTGTTTAACTTTGTCGTAGATATGCTTTTAGAGTTAACATTATCTTCGTCTGACTTTTCAGGAGTGAACCTTTTACCAGGATTCACGCTTGCTGACTTAGAATATGCTGATGACATAGTCCTATTCGGTGAAGACGCTGACGAAATGAAGTCTTCTGACTACCCAAAGCAACAATGCAAGCATGTTCGGGATGCAGTTCTCCTCCTCGAAATGTAAAATGTTGCTTCAAGATTGGGTTGCATCGGCACCTGAAATAGTGATGGGGAGTGAAGTAGTCGAGCGTGTAGACCACTTCACTTATCTGGGGAGTCTCGTCAGCGCTGATAGCCTGGTGACTGACGAAATCTTAGCTCCCACACAGAAGGCTCAATTGGCTTTTGCCAACCTGCGTCACTTATGGCGTAGGCGTGATATCCATTCGCTAACCAAAGGACGAGTCTACTGCGCAGTAGTTCGCTCCGTTCTCCTATATGGCTGCGAAAAATGGCCTTTAAGAATAGATGTTCGTAAGTTACTAGTATTTGATCATCGATGTCTCCGAAGCATTGCTCGTATATCCTGCGACAACCAAGTAGGCAATGCTGTTGTTAGGAAACGAGTACTGAGTAAGTATGGCAAATCAATTGACGAAGTACATAAAATTATCAGTTAAGGTGGTTGGGACATGTGCTGCATATGCCCAACCACCGACTGCTTCGACGAGCTTTGTTTTGTAGTGTAGGGATAGGTTGGACGAAAGCTAGGGGCGGCCAAACCAAAACATGGCACAAATCCATGAAGTCATTGACAAGTGGACTGAGCCATGTCGGTAGGTGTCGACTACCTGGTTGGGGTATGCGAGATGATAGTAATCGATAGTTAGAGACCTTGAATGACGGCTCAAAACCGTTCGTAATAGCGCAAGCGCATCTACTCTTTCTGTTCTCTCAAATTCTAACCCTCTGGATTCCATATCACCTCTATCTCACAGACTGACATTTTCAAGGCGTATTGATCTGTTAATTAAAATACTCTAAAATGTCTTGAAGCAGTTCGATGTTTCACAACCAAAAACTAATCTACTGGACTTATCAGACTACAGATCTGAGTTATAGCACTAATAAGTCACAATTTGACGTGTACAACAATTGAGAAGAAGTTTATTGCACAATGATAATTCTATCTTGTTTGTTGATTTGTAATGAACCGTGTTGAGGGGAAAAATACGGATGATAACAGCTTGAACTAATCGATTTTCATGTCTCAACAATAAAATACCGTTCATATCAAAATTAGAAAATAATTAGGAATAAGCAGTTTTACAACTGCAGACGTGTGACAAAATGTCCGAGTGACGTTAAGTTTTACTGAGTATCAAAACCTTGTTTTTGAAACAATTAACTAGTAATTTAACATACAACTTACTGCATATGAAGTTTCGAGGGTTTAGGTAGCCACAAAATTTACAAGGTGTCAAGTCGTCTCTAGGCTTGTATTCGTCCGATTTTACTACAAATGTCAGCAGTCACTTCAATATAAACCTACATGAAAGGAATTTTCGTATGCGCCGTTGTTCTATGGTTCTACGTTTCTTGGGCACTGCAAAATAAATTGAGTCGATCCATGATGTTAGTGTTCCCAAAAACGGTGCGGGGTATAACATTGCCGTTTCGGTAACGAACACTACGGGCTGGACTAAATGTACTATATGATGACTAAGAAACTTACCTCTACCAAAGAAATCTAAGAAGATAGATTTCAAAGCACGGCATATCAGTGCCATGACCTTGAGCGTCAATTAAGCGCCTAAACACCAAAGACGGAATCCAATATCTTTTTCATGAGCTGGAGTAAACCAATTTGATTTCTTCGCGCTCGATTCTTGTTCTTTCGGTACGGTTACGGGTGTTCGGTAGTGTCCAACGAATGAGAGTCTAGCCACTCGACTGTCTGATTCTAGTCAGCTGGCAGTTGGTTGTGAGTTCGTGTCTCGGGATTTGAATGAAAACGTTTTATTTCAGGGCACTAGGGATTCTGGATACTGGCAGCTATCACATTATCAAACTGGAGATCATTTAGTTGCAATGTGGAGAGTAATAAGGGTAATAAGTGTAAGATTCTAATGCTAATATGAGTAAAATTTCAGAACTGAGTATTATATAGATGAATTTAGTTTGTTAATTGGTAGTGAAAATTGTGAGAGGACCGAAGTATAAGCAAAGTAGAGGAAACAGAGATAATAGGCGATATAGATAAATTGAGTGATCTGATGTTATGGCAATGATCACAACTAGCAGGTCTCAAGATATGCATCATGAACAGCTTGTCCAAGAGGGAGATGATAGTCCGTATGTTAGTACGTGATTATCAAGTCTCTTCTCTATTGTAGAATCTTTTTTGAATGTTTTGTTTCTTGGAAAGTCCCTCCATGTATATATATATTTGTGTTATGATATGTCTGACTCTTTCTGTTGACATTTTGGTATTTTATTTGATTCCATTTTGAGCTTTTATCATTGAATATTGTTATTATTTCTATATCTTGTACTTTTATTGAAGTTTTTATGTTTGCTTCTGAACTGGACATATGTTGTTTAAATTTGATATTTAATATGGCTACAGCCATATTTGGATTTGATACATCGACTGTATGGAATGGAAGCAGTTATTCTTCCAGAAACCGATACCCACCGCGGTAAATTGGATTTAGAAGGTGTAATATTGTTGGGTGATTGTCTGTATTTCCATTTTATATTAAATAATGACCGTTTTCTCCCAGAATTATTGTGTTTTGGTATCGGATCTGGGACAGCGCGTATCAACCTGCACCTATTGGTAACGGAGCGAACAGCTGGGGTAGAAAATTCATTTATAGTCCAACAATAATTAAGAAAAAAGAAACTTTTGGAATTTTCATCGTTTACAATCTCAAACTTCCTGGAAGAAGAACTTTTGGATTACTTATCTTTAGCTTTGTTCAAACTGTATTTTGGATAACGATCTTTTGATCTTTTTGGATTTTTCATTGACGAAGATTTACCGGTGAAAATTTTATATTTTGTCTTTGTCACTTCCTTTCCGTTGAATTCCAACTGATTATGAGTTTTCAAAAGAAATCAAACACGAAGAGGGTTGAAGCCCATGAAGAATCCCGGAACGCAAGGCAAGTTGTTTATGATACTTCACGTTTAATGGGTTCACTCTCTACTAAGGATGATATTATGCTTGGTACTTATTGTTGTAAGTCACCATTGGAAAGTACTAAGAAACAAGGTTTGGACGAGAACTTTAAGTGCCTGGGAAAGATTTGATGTCTAGGACACCGGTACTTGGCTTAGAATTGCCAAAGTTTGAACTCCTCTTCCTCGATGGTAAACAGCGTGATTACTTTGGATTTATAAAGCAATTTGAAACGTTTATAGAACCTAGAGTTATGGATGATAATCTGCGTTTATTGTATTTAATTCATTACTGTAAGGGAAAGGCGAGAAATGCGATTGAAGGATGCCTTATAATGGAACCCCACATGGGATATAAAACAGCTAAGACAATTCTAAAGCAGCTCTTCGGACTATCGCATGTAATAGCTCGTGAAACTCTGAATGACTTGTTTACATCTGGCAATGCGGATTACAATGACCCAAAACAATTGTCGGATTTAGCAATTAAGATGCAAAACGTTGCTCTAACTATTACTTACATACTTACGCCTGTTACCCCCAATGGAGCATAGACCGCCCACCAGTTTTCTCCAGCCAACTCTGTCCTGGGCTTCTCTCTCCAGTTCTGTCCAATGTTTGTTCATTCCTCTCATATCTTTCGCTATTTCTCGGCTTAATCTGTTTCTAGGCCTTCCTCTTTTCCTCTTGCATTGTCTTGGCTTGTCTCGTGACTCAGTTAGGTGCTTTCCGCAATGTGTGTACTATCCACTTCCACCGCTTCTTCCTGATTTCCTCATCCACTGGAATCTGGTTTGTTCTCTCCCACAGTTCGTTGTTGCTGATGGTGTCTGACCAACGAATACGAAGTATTTTGCGTAAACAGCTGTTAATAAACACTTGTATCTTATGGATGATGGCTTTCGTAGTTCTCCATGTTTCCGCTCCATACATTAGAACTGTCTTCACATTTGTATTGAAAATCCAGAATTTGGTTTTGGTTGAAAGCTGTTTGGAGTTCCAGATATATTCCAACTGTAGAAATGCAGCCCTTGCTTTGCCAATCCATGCCCTCACATCTGCATCGGATCCACCATGGTTGTCGATGATGCTGCCAAGATATGTAAAGGTGTTGACGTCCTCCAAGACATCTCCATCAAGAGTGATTTGGTTTGTGCATGTTGTGCTGCATCGGAGAATTTTGCTTTTTCCTTTATGTATGTTGAGACCTACTGCTGCAGAGGCTGCTGCTACACTGGTCGTCTTCTCTTGCATTTGTTGTTGCATGTGAGATAGAAGAGGCAGGTCATCTGCGAAGTCCAGATCGTCCAGCTGCGTCCTAACTGTCCAGTTGATACCGTGCTTCCCTCCAGATGTTGACGTCTTCATAATCCAGTCGATTGATGGCCAAGAGAAAGAGAAAGGGTGAGAGAAAGCAACCTTGCCTCACACCGGTCTTCACCTCGAAAGAGTTTGTTAGCTGACCATCGTGTACGATTTTGCAGTTGAATCCATCATAAGAATTCCGTATGATGTTAACTATCTACTCAGGCACACCGTAGTGTCGAAGAAGCCTCCACAGTGTTTTCCTATCCACGCTATCAAATGCTTTCTCGTATTCGATGAAGTTGATGTAGAGTGGTGAGTTCCATTCAATTGATTGTTCCACAATGATCCGAAATGTAGCAATTTGGTCAGTACATGATCGATCCTTACGAAATCCGGCCTGTTGATCTCGAAGTTGGGCGTCTACGAAATCCTTCATTCTGTTTAACAATACTCTGTTGAAGACTTTGCCTGGTATTGAAAGAAGAGTGATGCATCTGTATTGCTCTAACTATGGAACAATTAAATTGTATTGCGGAACTAAATTTCTTAGTAACTTTAGAGCGAATAGTTAGGTTCTTACCTCATCGAATGCAAGTCCAGTGGGCAGAGCTGGGAATTAAATGGGACGAAGAGGAAAGAGAGCCTACTTTCAATGAATTGACTGACTTTATTATGTCTCGTGCTAGTATAGCTAGTAGTAGATTCGGAAGATTAGCTAATCGCGCGAAAACAGGACATGAAGCGGAAGCTATTAGTCATCTGCGTGCGAGACATGAAAATTCTTCAAATGCGTTTGCACCTACCTCACACCCGGAACTTACGAGAGTCGCTAATTGTATTAGAAAGGTATATCCTTTTGAAGCCCGAGCATGTGACCCTGATGGTTTAAAACCCCTTGATGTGTATCCTAGTGAGAAGTCGGTATGTGTAGCAGACAAGATGGGTTTTTTGAGTATGGAAAAGAAAGAAAAAGGTAGAAAGGGTAAGCATCAATACGGATCCGAGGTGTGTGATGATAGAAGCTTCTTAACTGCTCGAAATGCAAGGAACGGTAATTTGGATTCGAGCAAACAGAGGTTAATGAGTACAGTGAATATGAATAAGGACAAAACAGGTTTGGCTGTATGGAATAAAGCTTATGTTCGGAACCCTTCACGTAGGGTAAATTATTTAACACGACCTAGAGTTGATCCTAGGTCAACATGCGTAAATAGTGACACAGCACCTCATGTTGCTGAGCAATCAGGATGTCTGCGGGCTACTGTATCTAGTTCTACGGAGCATCATGATATTGAAGCGGAAGATAATAGCAGCTTAGCGCTTCATGCTGATGTTTGTTTACAGTCAACGTATGGACGGTCGTGTACTAGTCCAAGTAGTCATAGCAACATTGATAGTGTTAGTGTAAGTGTCTGCAGTGGTAGCTTAGCTTTAAAGCCTGCATGCCAACTATCTCGCAACTCGTCATTCACTGTGAATAGTCGGAACATCATTGTGGACAACAATAACGTCAAGGTGATGGTGAAACCCGATGTATCTCTTAATAGCGTAGTGGATGTAAATAATAAACGTGATGGTAACGATAGTGCAATCACTATAGGTAGTGCTGTTTCGTCGGTTGATGTTGCTAATGTAGCTTTTTTGAGTACTTCGGATCAAGACGAAATTGGATGTTCGAACGTGGAGAATGTAGGCGTCGGTGGCAATAGCTTTATCCACAGTGATGGCAGTACTGTGAGGGCTAACATTCGGTACCCTAAGTGCAATGAGGAGTCATCTAGGTTTGATGGACATGCTGTTGTGTTGAATATGCAGCATGAGGAATCAAGCATGGAATTTCCCACCTGTCGCACTCTACCATCATTGACTTGTACTACAAGCTTCGGGATGAGCACTACCAACAGTGCTAAGATAGAACTGGTTAAGAGCATTCCTAGTAAGGAAAGTAATGTTGATCGAGTAGAGTTGGACACTGTAGATGAGTCCAATATATGTCATGAGAAGTGTACAGCTGCGGCTACTAATGATAATAGGATTGATGATACTCCTGCGAGTAATAGTGATCGATGGAAGTTGAAAGAAACTCATCGTCGTCGAAATGATCGTACGTTACGCTCACATACTGCTACCCAAGCTAAGAAGCATAAGAAACAACATGATGCTACTATTATTAAAAAGCGTGAACTTCGTTCTCTTTCGGATGCTATGACTAGCAATGGAAATAGTAGTCATCAGAATCTTAATAGTGACAGCGATAGTAAACAGACAGAAAGTCTGAGCTGACCACCTATAGTGACTGGTCGATCAACTTCATCGAACAAGCCTTCTAGTGATTTGACGTCATCGGACCCTGCCGCGAATGCTAAGTTGATTGAGGATACACAAGGTTGTGTAACTGTAAATGTTCCTACTTCGGTTGACTGTCAGTCGAGTGACGATGAGAATGAAGCGTCTGATGGTAACAGCCAGTCTGCAGTGTTGCATGATAACGGTGCTATTGATGTGCATATATCTTGTGTCTTTGAAACGGAACGTGAAGAACAACAAGTGAGTTTATCGGTTTTGGATTGCGACACTAATGCTGTTCTTTCATGTAGTGAGATGAATTATACAAAAATGGAAGAATTTGACTCTACGGATGCTAGTGCAGCCAGAAACGACGCGACTTGTCTGACACAATGGAATCATGATGACGATGGTAATAATCTGGATGTCACTGATGTGACAAATGAGTTGCCAACGATGACGAATGCTGACCAAACCTCCTCTGTATCAGGAGATGGAGAGGTAAATATTGATCCCATGTTATGCCAGTGAAAGGCTTCGGGAGACGAGGAAATATCAAAGTTGGAGATCCCACCCTTGCATATTATCTATGGGTCAAGAACTTCTGTTGATAAGTCAGCATCACGGACTTCATTGTATCTGCCGTTCGGTGCAAGTGTCGGTGGATTGACGACTCATCCCCATGATATGGAATGTAGTTCCCGGATAGGATATGACCAGTTTTACGACGTGTTGTACATGTTCATATGGGTTAATTGGGTAAGGTTTATACTACCGTTAGGTCATGCTACGATAGATAGGGGAATCAAGGGCCTGATCGGAAGGTACAGTTACCTAGTTAGCTTGATAGGTCATATCCATGTTGGAGGACGGGTAGGCGTACTGCTGTAAGTCCTAATCGTTTTTCTGGTGTGGATTACGGGATAAGATTGAACCCTACATTGAAGTGTCAGAAAGGGCTTGTTTTTTGCATGGAGGGATTTCGCGGGCGGGTGTAGGATCTTTTTTGAATGTTTTGTTTCTTGGAAAATCCCTCCATGTATATATATTTTTGTTATGACATGATGGACTTTTTCTGTTGACATTTCGGTATTTTATCTGATTCCATTTTGAGCTTTTATCATTGTATATTGTTGTTAACTCAGCCAGTGGAACCTTCGGGGCTACTGCCGGTCCAAAGCCCGGGTAAAGGAGGGGGGTTGGACATGGGGTCGGCGACCCCATTCCGTCGAAATCTCACTTGCCAAGAAAACGCTAACCAGAAAAAATAATTCAAACAATTTTAACTCTGCTCTGGGGGTTGGAAGACGAATAATGACGTCACGTGATGAAAGCCGAGTTCTTCTGAAGTCACGGAGCCGATGCCAATTCTGACAACCAGAGCAACCATTCTTTTTGGTACATGGAACGTTCGTACATTGTGGGAGACTGGAAGACTGTTTCAAGTTGCGGCAGAAATGAAAAGATACAACCTCGAGGTGCTCAGCATCAGTGAAACGCATTGGACACAGGTAGGACAACTGAGACTAGCTTCAGAGGAACTGCTGTTATACTCTGGTCATGAGGAGGAAAATGCTTCAAATGCACAGGGAGTTGAAAAGATGCTGTCCAAACATGCACAAAAGGCACTGAAAGGATGGGAAACTCATGGACCTAGGATCATCAAAGCATACTTCAAAACAAAGAAAGAGGACATTACAATGAACATCATCCAATGCTATGCACCTACCAGTGACTACAATGACGACGTTAAAGATCAATTCTACGAAAGGCTGCAGTCAATCGTCGATAAATGTTCACCAAAGGATTTGACGATTCTTATGGGAGACCTGAATGCCAAGGTTGGAATGGACAACAGTGGATATGAAGACATCATGGAACGACATGGACTGGGAAAAAGGAACGAAAACGGTGAGAGATTTGCAAACCTATGTGCCTTCAACAAACTGGTCATCTGCGGCACAGTATCCCAACACAAGAGCAAACACAAAGCCACATGGATTTCACCGGATCACACTACTCAGAACCAAATTGACCATATCTGTATCAACAAAGCGTTCAGAAGGACCATGGAAGATGTGAGAACCAAGAGAGGAGCTGACATAGCATCAGATCACCACTTGCTGATCGTCAAAATGAAACTGAAGCTAAAGAAGCACTGGACAACGGGGCAGACAACATAGCACAAGTTTAATACGGCCTTTCTTCGGGATACCGTAACACTCAACGAATTCAAGGTAGCCCTCACCAATAGGTTTCAGTCCTTTCAGGATCTACTCAATGGAGGGGACGCAACATTGGAGAACAATTGGAAAGGGATTAAGGAGGCAATCACTTCAACATGTCACGAGGTTCTGGGTCACAAGAAGTACCATCACAAGGGATGGATCTCTGTTGATAATCTTGCAAAAATTGAAGAAAGGAGGAACAGGAGGGCAGCAATCAATGTCAATTAATGTTACCGCACAAGCTGCATACACAGAAGCAAACAGGGAAGTGAAGAAGAGCATCAGAGCTGACAAACGAAAATATGTGGAAGATCTAGCAGTGACGGCGGAAAAGGCTGCAAGAGAAGGAAACTTGAGACAATTGTACGAAACAACAAAGCAGCTCGCCGGAAACTTTCGAAAACCAGAATGACCAGTGAAAAGTAAGGAAGGGAAAGTAATCTCTTTAGTTTTTATTTGAAATAGACAGGTTACTCTATTCACTGGGTCGATCGACATTGTTCAACTGTAAACTGGTTGATTAGAATGCACTCTACTCTCCTGGGCGCAACCTTATCAACACTTACAACTGTGTGAGTTCCACATTGCCTATTATCAATTATACTGTTCTCACTTACACGCTATTGACTTACCTTGACCGCTGAGTGTTATCTATTGCTCCGCTTTTAACCGCGATACTCTTTATATCCCCTGCTTAGCTAGTTAAGTAAATCTTCCCTACTACACTCTAAATGCTTATATCTTATATCTTACTATTTCTCCATAACTGTTAACTGTATAGCATTGATGCCTAACCATTAGTTCCTAAGTTGTAACAGCCAGACGAGTTTGTGAAAGGAACTTGCAGAAATAGTGTTTCTTCCCATAATTTATTTTAATTTAAGTGGTCAGTATGAATTTTATCTTGACTTACTACTGTATTGACTACTTTAACATGACAGGTTAAGTAGTGCTTTGGTTATATATATACACTTGCCACACTGCTGCCTTTTCCTCTCTCTCTTCTCCTTTTCAGAACCCCATTCACGGTGGGAAATCCTTGACGACTATAGGGAACATGCACCCTAGGTACATGACTGTCTGGATCACAGCTCGTATCAAGCGCGTTTCATATGACCTTTCCCAACAAATTCACTATTGATCTCGGCAAATCGCCAAAAGAACCTATTGTGCACCTTCCTTCCTTATTTGTACTCTACTATTGAAAATGTGGCTGTATGATACTGTTTCTGTCAGTTACATGGTGTAAATATGCAATCAGAAAATGACTCTTATACTTAATTTAACTGCTATAACTTTACAGTAATTGTGAAAGCATTTGTGACAATTTGATCTAGACTGTAAACTGGCGTGCCTCTTGTAACGTAGTTATTTGAGATTAAATATATTATTATTATAATAATTAATATTATTATTATCAGCAACACTGAAGAACAGCGAAGTAGGCGGGTAGACCACTTTAAGGAACTCCTGAATCGACCAGCTCCACTGAACACACCCAACATCGAAGCAGCATCCACGGATCTCCCAATTAATATTGGCGCACCTACGATTGAGGAGATCTGTTTGGCCATGAGACAAATCAAGAGCGCCAAAGCAGCAGGACCAGACAACATTCCAACAGAGGCAATGAAAGCAGATGTAGAAGCAACTGCGAAAACATTTCACATCCTCTTCAAGAAGATTAGGGATGAGGAACAAGTACCATCAGATTGGAAAGAAGGATACCTGATCAAAATACCAAAGAAAGGCGATCTCGGCAAGTGTGAGAACTACAGAGGCATCACTCTTCTCCGAATACCAGGCAAAGTCTTCAACAGGGTATTGTTAAACAGAATGAAGGATTTCGTAGACGCCCAACTTCGAGATCAACAGGCTGGATTTCGTGTACTGACCAAATTGCTACAATACGGATCATTGTGGAACAATCAATTGAGTGGAACTCACCACTCTACATCAACTTCATCGAATACGAGAAAGCATTTGATAGCGCGGATAGGAAAACACTGTGGAGGCTTCTTCGACACTACGTTGTGCCTGAGTAGATAGTTAACATCATACGGAATTCTTATGATGGATTAAACTGTAAAATCGTGCACGGAGGACACCTGACAGACTCCTTTGAGGTGAAGACCGGTGTGAGGCAAGGTTGCTTTCTCTCACCCTTTCTCTTTCTCTTGGCCATCAATCGACTGGATTATGAAGACGTCAACATCTGGAGGGAAGCACGGTATCAACTGGACAGTTAGGACGCAGCTAGACGATCTGGACTTCGCAGATGACTTGGCTCTTCTATCTCACACGCAGCAACAAATGCAAGAGAAGACGACCATTGTAGCAGTTGCCCCAGAAGCAGTAGATCTCAACATACATAAAGGAAAAAGCGAAATTCTCCGATGTGGTGGAATACTTGGACATTTATTCAAGAAATATGAACTTGCATTTCTAATTTTTTATAAAAATATCATCGTGAAAGCTTTATTGTCCCAATGACCTGGTTTTTGCACACCAAAAAATTGACTAGCCCACATTTTTGTATTGATGTTGTTTCAGGCTATGATGCGACACACCATGTTGTGATGTGATGTTTACAGATAACCTCAACCAAAGTCAGAATATGAAAAACATTTTATAACATGGTTCTTACTGTGGTCATTTATTTCATATTTGAAAAAATCGTCAATTTCTGACTGCGGTATATCTCTATTTTATTCACTTATGCAGCTTAAGTGCTCATAGTATATTGATATTTTTCCATTCGGATATATCAAACATGTTGTCTGAAACTCGGCTGTAAGTATATAGGAAACAATTTTAGAATGTGATAAATTTTTAGGAAGAATTTGGTTACTGAATTTGACACTGCACACGTGTTCATCTACTGACCAGTATTAATTAGATGCCCCGGGGATATAATGGATATCAGCCTTTAGTCATATTGTATAAGTCACACTCAAGTCAATTTTTTTCATACGAATCTATCATGAAAACTTTGAGATGAATGACCAACATTCATTTTGCAAACTTGTTTTTCTTACTCATTTTTATATTCAAACAAATATATACCTGTTCCATAGAAGTTCAGACGTTTGGACAGGAAATGAAGACTACTTGATACTGAAGGCACTATGCTGATATTCCTGTTCATTCTGTGACTAGTAATACATCGTTTGTTTAGTTAATCTTTATTGTTAATCTTGCGCTTTGCATGCTTGATTCACTCCAATCTGCATGAAGTCGCATTTTTTAAAATCTATTTTTCAAGCTGAATTGTCCTGTTGGACTTGCATAGTTTGTGAACATCCCTTTTAGCTAAACTGACAGCTGACCCGATTGTCAGCTTTTGCACCAGTCTGGAGAACCTCGAAGTAAACTAACTTTTGTCATTAGATGTAACATAATACAAACACTGACTTTTCATCTTGCAAAGCTGAGTCTATGTAGTCTGAAGGGTGTTTTCTCGTAAGCATTTCTTAGAAAGGTTTTTCTTTTGAGGATAATAGTTGATGAATCTATGTTCAAGTATCCCTATCTGCTAACGCACCTTTAGTGATTATTTATCCACAGACTGAAAAGCCATCCAATGGTACGGACTATACGAAACTATGCCGACGTGCATAATTTTGTGAGTTCCTTACTGAATGTTATCAATTACGCTGTTGTTTGTTGCACTTTATCGACTTGTCAATGATTATATCTGATTATCCATTGCACCATTTACAATAATAATACTCCTATTTTGTTCCCCTACATTAGTGAACATCTTTCTCCCATAAAGTCCGAAACACCTGAAGTTCATTTCAAAACATAATTCCTTATCTCTGTTACAGACAACTACATTGCAATAACGCCCAGACCACGGGTCGTAAGCTGTTACATCCAGACAAGCTTAAAAAATCTAACTGGTGGAGATATGAAATATAGAGAATTCACAAGAACTTGAAGTACCATATCTTCATAAACTGAAAATAGATACAAGCCACATCTTTCAAGCAACATTAAGCATGATCAGTCGATTTTACATTGTTCATAAAAACATAACGTCTTTCCACTGTATACAATTTTGCAGTGAGCGAATCGAGCTTGTTTCAATTCGTCATGTACACAATTGTCGAAAAAGCATAACTAACTTTTCAGCGGATTATTCCATGTTCTGCTGTTCAGATCACATAGAATAATTGTTGAATAAAATATTTCCTGCTTTTCGTGTGTCATCTGTGCTTGTTGCAGCGTAAGCAGTAATTGAAACCCACCACAGACGCCGGTTAATACCCACTATATTTATTCAGCCATCAGCGTATACTCCCTGTATTAAACACCATATTTAGCAAGCTGAGAGCATCATCTGTATTTCCAAGAACATCTGACAACCTTTGTTTGCGATATTGTTTGATAAATCACACCACATTTCAATAAATATTTATCAATATTATCTTAAATATAAATCATCTATTCCAATTCGATAATAAACAGTCTGCATGTAGAACCGTCAGGGATACTGCCGGTATCAAGCCCGCATTAAGGTGGAGGGTGTGGCGAGTTGGAAGAAGAATTATGACGTCGCGTGATGAAAGCCGAATTCCCTCGGAAGTCACGGAGCCGATGCCTATTCCGACAACCAGAGCAACCATTCTTTTTGGTACATGGAACGTTCGTACATTGTGAGAGACTGAAAGACTATTTCAAGTTGCGGCAGAAATGAAAAGATACAACCTCGAGGTGCTCGGCATCAGTGAGACGCATTGGACACAGGTAGGACAACTGAGACTAGCTTCAAGGGAACTGCTGTTGTCGATGATGCTACCAAGATATATAAAAGTCTTACTAGCGTCCGAAGAATCTCTATCAAATGTTATTTGGTTGGCACATGCTGTGTCGTATCGTAAAATCTTGCTTTGCCCTTTATGTATGTTGAGACCTACTGCTTCTGGGGCAACTGCTACAATGGTCGTCTTCTCTTGCATTTGTTGCTGCGTGTGAGATAGAAGAGCCAAGTCATCTGCGAAGTCCAGATCGTCTAGCTGCGTCCTAACTGTCCAGTTGATACCGTGCTTCCCTCCAGATGTTGACGTCTTCATAATCCAGTCGATTGATGGCCAAGAGAAAGAGAAAGGGTGAGAGAAAGCAACCTTGCCTCACACCGGTCTTCACCTCAAAGGAGTCTGTCAGGTGTCCTCCGTGCACGATTTTACAGTTTAATCCATCATAAGAATTCCGTATGATGTTAACTATCTACTCAGGCACAACGTAGTGTCGAAGAAGCCTCCACAGTGTTTTCCTATCCGCGCTATCAAATGCTTTCTCGTATTCGATGAAGTTGATGTAGAGTGGTGAGTTCCACTCAATTGATTGTTCCACAATGATCCGTATTGTAGCAATTTGGTCAGTACACGAAATCCAGCCTGTTGATCTCGAAGTTGGGCGTCTACGAAATCCTTCATTCTGTTTAACAATACCCTGTTGAAGACTTTGCCTGGTATTCGGAGAAGAGTGATGCCTCTGTAGTTCTCACACTTGCCGAGATCGCCTTTCTTTGG
Source organism: Schistosoma turkestanicum (assembly GCA_944470395.2). NCBI lineage: Eukaryota > Metazoa > Platyhelminthes > Trematoda > Strigeidida > Schistosomatidae > Schistosoma > Schistosoma turkestanicum. The sequence goes on from OX103973.1 coordinate 46,967,132, forward strand.
TATTTTGATCAGGTATCCTTCTTTCCAATCTGATGGTACTTGTTCCTCATCCCTAATCTTCTTGAAGAGGATGTGAAATGTTTTCGCAGTTGCTTCTACATCTGCTTTCATTGCCTCTGTTGGAATGTTGTCTGGTCCTGCTGCTTTGGCGCTCTTGATTTGTCTCATGGCCAAACAGATCTCCTCAATCGTAGGTGCGCCAATATTAATTGGGAGATCCGTGGATGCTGCTTCGATGTTGGGTGTGTTCAGTGGAGCTGGTCGATTCAGGAGTTCCTTAAAGTGGTCTACCCGCCTACTTCGCTGTTCTTCAGTGTTGCTGATTACTTTTCTTTCCTTGCTTTTCACTGATCGTTCTGGTTTACGATAGTTTCCAGCGACCTTCTTTGACGTTTCGTACAATTTTCTCAAGTTTCCTTCTCTTGCAGCCTTTTCTGCCGTGATTGCAAGATCTTACATAAATTTTCGTTTGTCAGCTCTGATGCTCTTCTTCATTTCCCTGTTTGCTTCCGTTTAAGCAGCTTTTGCTTCAACTTTCGCCGCTCTCGTTCGGCTGACATTGATTGCTGCCCTCCTGTTCCTCCTTTCTTCAATTTTTTCAAAAGTGCCAAAGGAGATTCATTCATTACCGAACACCTGGAACCGTACTGAAAGAACAAGAATCGAGCGCGAATAGATCAAATCCGTCTATGTAGTGTGTGTTACTTATACGAACGATATAAGTAGATTAGAAGGGACGTGAAAGTAGAAGTCTCACGGTCAGAAGAGGAAAACGGAAAGCAAATGGAGCAAAAGCTAGAAGTAAGCGGAGTACCAACTGGAAGTAAAGGAAGGAACAGCAGTAAAGTAAGAAGGCTGGATCGTTGGAAGTCAGGACTCGAAGATAGTGTGGAAATAGAGTGTGTAGTGCCTCGACATATATTCCAGTTCGCTTACATCTAACTTGGTTAAGCCCTTTCGATTAATTTATTTAACCAAGCCGATTTGTATTGCACCAATTTATATATATATATATATATATATATATATATATGTACCACTCGTTCTTATTAATGTCTGGTTTGTATGAGCTCACGTGACATGTCCCACTTGTCATTTGACCTTGTCAGTCATTCATGGCTTTTGTTCATGTGTGTGCACGCCTATTTCGCTTGTCATACGTATGGCTTATTATTGTTTGACTATATATTCTTAGTCATGTTTTATCTCTTTGAGTTGGCTCATTAGACTTCTCCAACGCGCTTCGCCTATCCATTCGCTTCCTTCGTTTTATTCACTGCTTCCCTGCTTCGCTTTGTGGTGCGTCCCGAATAAACGTATTCATCACTACGAATTCATCTTCTGATTTATAAACGGTCAGACGCAAATTGGCAACGATTGTCTGAACGAGTTAATTACCGAGCTTAAGAACACGAATTAAATCGACACAGTACAACTCTTCAACGTAATGTTTTCGTTTTTAATTGACTAAGAGTGTAAATTTGCTAAATACAATCTACTGCGCCTGCCTTAGTCTTCTCAATTGGTGTCGCTGCCTCTACGCAGGATGAAGATACCATTGGCCCGGGAGTTTGAAGACGGAGATGTAAGGAGCTTTTTGAAGGAGTTCAGGGTCGTGGCGGAGCTGGTAGGAGTCAAGGAGCAAAGGGCGAAGGCGGTGGTGCTGGGGACTCTACTATGAGTCAGGGCGAGAGCGGTGTACAATGGTGTGGAGGACGCTGACTGGGAGGTAATGACGGAAAGGCTGCTGGTGGAGTTCGACAGCCGGTGGATAGGCAGGACGTTCTTCAGAAGTTCCGAGAGGCGGGAATGACGGTGGATGGCGACCCACTCGTGCTGGCTGTGGAGCTGACAAGATTACTGCGCCGGTGTCTGCCGAATTTGGATGAAGGGTCGCAAGCACAGCTGCTGGCGTCGCAATTTATTGAAGGTGTGCCTGCAGAGGTTGCCCAACAGTTGAGACTGGTGAACGCGGCACAACCAATGGACGTCACCGAGCTGGCTAAAGTAGCAAGACAACTGATGAACTCAACAGTCGCCTCGGTGGCGTGTGAAAGACAGGCTGATGATGACGTGAAGAAGAAAGAAGAATTACAACGAAAGGTGGAAGCGTTATGAATAAAGGGTGAAAGAAATAATAAATGCTATATTTGCGGAGGAACCGGACATTGGAAGAGGAATTGCCCAACGAGACGAAAACGTAAACATTTTAGACCATATACAAGGTGTTCTTTATGTCTTTCGAAACTGGGGGTCGCGGCAGTAGTAGATAGGGAGGCGGTGCATGCGAGAGTAGGGATAAACGAGCGAGAGGTAGTGTGCCTGATTGATACAGGGGCGGCAGTTTCGTTAATAGACAAAGAGCGGTGTAGAAGTATCAGGCCGAGTGCATTAGTTGTTAACACCATCGGAGGCCACTTGTTAAAAATCCTAGGAGTCTCAAATGATATCGTGAAGATTGGCAATTCGGAAATACAGTTTCCCTTTGTGGTAACTACGAACTTGTTGAGACCAATACTAGGAGTAGATTTCTTGAGAGAAGTAGGGGCAATTATTGGTACAAGAAGTAAGAAGGTGATTACAAAGTACGGCACACTGACAATACATGAAAGCAGCGAGGTGGCTGAGGTTAGAGTAGCAAAAGAGGTCATTGGAAAGAAACAGAACATTAACGAGGTGCTCATTAAATATACGAAGTTGTTCACGGGAGACGAAGAACTGTACGGGTTTTGTAATAAAGTTATACATGAAATTCCGATAAAGAACGAAGAAGTGACCATCTTCACAACAGGACGACTCCCCGTACATTTGGAAGCTGAGATAAACCAGCAGGTACAGCAGATGTTAAAGGCAGGTATTATTGAAGAAGCAGATAGCCCGTACAGCTCGCCGGTACTTTTGGTAAAGAAGCCAAATGGAAACTATAGATTCTGTGTTGACTTTAGAGAACTAAATAACGTGACAGAAATAAAACCATGTGCAATGCCAACAATAGCGGAGACATTAGATCGTCTACAGAGTGCTAGGGTGTTCAGAGTGTTAGATTTACGGTCGGGCTATTGGCAGCTACCAATAAAAGACAGTGATCGCAGCAAAACGGCATTTACCGTACGGGAGAAGCAGTATCAATTTAAACGAATGCCCTTAGGTTTTGCGGTGAACCGTTTACGTTTCGAAGACTAATGACATTGCTGCTCAGAAACCTGGAGAATGTCGAGGTGTATGGCGATGATTTGGTCGTATATAGTCGTACAGAGGCAGAACATGTGAGGCACGTGGAGGCGGTCCTAAGGCGAATTGATGAGTTTGGCTTACGAATTAACAAAGACAAGTCTCAGATAGCGAAAAGACGCGTCACGTTGCTGGGGCATGAGGTAGGCAATGGAGAAATAAAACCACTGCCGGAGAAAATTCTAACGATAACGAATATTGCAGTTCCCAACTCAAAAAGGAAGTTAAGACAGTTCCTGGGAAGAGCGGCGTTCTACAGCAGATTCGTGAAGAACTTCAACGATATAGCAGCACCTCTATATAAAGTGCTAAGCAATGAGAAGTTTATGTGTACAGAGAACGCTCAACAAACATTCGACCGAATCAAAGAGCTGTTAGATGACGCTGAGAGTGCCGGAACCCGAGAAGCCATTCACAGTGACCACTGATGCGAGCGATCACGGTATAGGTACCGTCTTGAGGCAGTCTGATAGAGTGGTGGAGTATGCCAGTCGTGTCCTAACGCCGACGGAACAGAAGTATTCCACAGTAGAAAAAGAGTGTTTAGCGATTGTATGGGCGGTAGATAAATGGAGACCGTATCTACTGGGTTGGCGATTTCACATCGAGACGGATCATAAGCCCCTACAATGGTTGGAAACAGCAAAAGACCTCCGGGGTAAATTGGATCGATGGATGCTACGTCTGCAGGAGTATGATTTTAGCATCGGGCATGTGCCAGGGGAGGAAAATGTAATGGCAGATTATTTGTCAAGACCGGACACCGAAGCCGAACTTCCAGAGATAGCGTGTGCAGTTAACGGCCTAGAGGGAGATCCCCTAGAACTCGTCCGACATCAGAAAGCCGACCCTAACCTTCGATAGGTAATCCGAGTGATAAAAGAAGGGGAAAAGATGTCCACAAGAGTGGACCAGACAAAGAAATAACAGTGTTGCTGAGGCAGAAGAAGAGACTGAGAGTGAACGCATATGGAGCCTTGACCTGGCGGGATGATGACGAGAATTGGGTAGCAATAATCCTAAAAGATCTGCGCCAGGATATGATTCGTGAGTGTCACCAGGTAGCGCACACAGATATTGTACGGACAACTGATTTGCTGCGACAAAGTGCTTACTGGACAGGTATGAGAGACGATGTTGCACGATATGTATTAGCGTACCAGCGATGTCAACTAATGAAAGAGGATCGATGCATACGACCGCCATTGCAGTCAATTCCAGTAACAGCAGTTGGTGATTTGTGGTCAGTAGATGTTATGGACCGTGCCCGCAGACGACAAGTGGTAACCAATACCTGCTGGTGATGACTGAGCATGCCACACGATTGGTAAATGCCGTGCCAATGGTGGACCAACGTGCAAGGACGGTGACGGAAGCGGAAATGCGGCACATTGTGGCGGACCATGGAATATCAAAGATAATATTAACCGATCAAAGTCCCTGTTTCGAGAGTGATGAGTTCAAGTCCCGTCTAAAGCAGTTAGGTTTCAAGAGAGTACGAACAACGCCGTATCATCCACAGACGAATGGGTTAACGGAAAGGAATAACCGAACGCTAAAGGAATGGCTAGCATCTAAAGGGGGTGACTGGGAGAAAGAATTACCATTAATCTTGCTGGCACATCGTGCCTCGGCACAGGGAACAACCAGGAAGTAACCGTTCCAGCTGATGTATGGCAGACGGCCGAGACTACCAACGCATGATAAGACCTGGCCGCAACAACAGAGATGGAATACAACAAGGTTGAGAACAGAGCGGAGACAAGCAATCAGGAATGTGAGAGAGAAACAAATATCAGACATGCAGAAGTCAGAACAGGAGAGAAAGAACTGGAGACCGTTCGAATGGGGTGAAGAAGTGAAGTGTAGAGAACGGAAATATACCACAGGAAGAGGGCCAGGGTCAGGTAAGCTGATCCCGAAGTGGGAGTGACCTACGTCGTCACCGAGAGGCGCGTGGCAGTGTATACGATCCAGAAAGGAAACAAACAGAAACGCGTGAATGTCAGTGAACTCCCAAGGTGGTTCCAAGTGCGCCAAGAGGGCGAGCCACAAACACTGATAAAGAAGACGGCTGTACGGCTATCAGAAAGAATGAGAGAGCGACTTGTTAAAGCGGGGACGAGTGTGGTGTGTGCTACTTATACGAACGATATAAGTAGTATAAGAAGGGACGTGATAAAAGAAGTCTCAAGGTCAGAAGAGGGAAACGGAAAGCAAATGGAGAAAAAGCAGGAAGTAAATGGAGTACCAGCAGGAAGTAAAGGAAGAAACAGCAGGAAAGTAAGAAGGCTGAAGCGTTGGAAATCAGGACTCATAGATGGTGTGCAAATAGAGTGTTCAATGTAATGTTTTCGTTTTTAATTGACTGAGAGTGTAAATTTGCGAAATACAATCTACTGCGCCTGCCTCAGTCTTCGCAGTTTACACTAGCTCGTGAAAAAGATACTGGATACTGGATTGTGACGGTGCTTCTTGAACCTTCTGACATGTTGAAGTGATTGCCTCCTTAATCCCTTTCCAGTTGTTCTCCATGGTAGATTCTTCTCCAATGCGTAGATCCTGCAAGGCCTGAAACTTGTTGCTGAGGGCTAACTTGAATTCGTTGAGTTTTACTGTATCCTGAAGAAATGCCGTGTTAAACTTCCGTGATGTTGTCTGCCACTTTTTCCAGTGCTTCTTCAGTTTCAGTTTTATTTTGACGATCAGCGAGTAGTGATCTGAAGCTACGTCGACTCCTCTCTTGGTTCTCACATCTTCCATGGTCCTTCTGAACGCTTTGTTGATACAGATATGGACCATCCCTGAGGTAGGGGAGGTGTGACATTTTTAGGGTCGACCTATTCTAACCCTCTCCTTCCTTGTGAGAAGGCAGCATCGCTGCAGATGCTGCTTGTCCAAAGGAAAGACCTTACTGCAGACACACCTCTCTACAGTCAGCAGTACGACTTCGCCCTCAGACCTTGGGTAGCTGCTTTTAGTCTCATCGTTCTCCAATCGACCTGTCTGGCATGGTAGGACCTGCAGGAACATATGTTCCAGCCAGTATAGCTCAGTTGGGTCATCACGATAGGCAAGCCCGACCACCACGTCAAGGTAGCAGCTTCGGTCGAGCACAATTATATACATTTACCCTGTAATGTCTAGGGCAATTTTACATTGGTTTTCAGGAGAACCAAAGAGACTGGACACGTTTTACCATCACTACATGAACAGTTCGGCTCAATCCTGTGGTGCAACCACACAGGTACCTGTATCCTGGTGGACCTGAATGCCAAGGTTGGAATGGACAACACTGGATATGAAGACATCATGGGACGACATGGACTGGGAGAAAGGAACGAAAACGGTGAGAGATTGGCAAACCTATGTGCCTTCAACCCCAGTCCTTGTCGTCCCATGATGTCTTCATATCCAGTGTTGTCCATTCCAACCTTGGCATTCAGGTCTCCCATAAGAATCGTCAAATTCTTTGGTTAGCATCTGTCGACGATTGACTGCGGCCTTTCGTAGACTTGATCTTTGACGTCGTCATTGTAGTCATTGGTAGGTGCATAGCATTGGATGACGTTCATTGTAATGTCCTCTTTCTTTGTTTTGAAGGATGCTTTAATGATCCTGGGTCCATGAGATTCCCATCCTATCAGTGCCTTTTGTGCATGTTTGGACAGCATCTTTTCAACTCCCTGTGCATTTGAAGCATTTTCCTCTTCATGACCAGATTATAACAGCATTTCCCTTGAAGCTAGTCTCAGTTGTCCTATCTGTGTCCAATGCGTCTCACTGATTCGGAGCAGATCCAGGTTGTATCTTTTCATTTCTGCCGCAACTTGTAATAGTCTTTCAGTCTCTCACAATGTTCGAACGTTCCATGTACCTAAAAGAATGGTTGCTCTGGTTGTCAGAAGAGGCATCAGCCCCATGACTTCCGAGGGAACTCGGCTTTCATCACGTGACGTCATAATTCTTCTTCCAACCCCCGGAGCAGAGTTAAAATTGTTTGGATTATTTTTTCTGGTTAGCGTTTTTTGGCAAGTGAGATTTCAACGGAATGGGGTCGCCAACCCCATGTCCAACCCTCCTCCTTTATCCGGGCTTGATACCGGCAGTAGCTCAGAAGCTTCTACAATGAAATGTTGTAAATTTAAAAATCTACTATGCCTGGCGTGCGCAAGGTATCACTTGTTTCGTGACGGTTAGTATTCAGTATGTTCCTTGACTTTGTCATTTGCTCATCCACACACAATCGTTATTAAGTAGCACCTGACAGTTATAAATCACCATGTGAACACAAAGTGTTGATAACGTTTATTTTTGCACACCACAAATACAATAATAGCATACCACAGATACGAAATTGTAATGCAAGTGCCGGAAGGCAGGCAATCAAGTGAATGAACGGATTGGCGAATTTAATGAACTGGAGTGAATTGGAGAAGACTAGTGAGCTAATTCAACTTCATAAGGCATGACTAAGATTTTATAGTCAGACAAAACTAAAACAGTTATGTAACAAGCAAGACAGACATGCCCACACATGATTAAAAGCCACGAATGATTGACAGAGTCAAATGATAAGTGAGATGAGTCATGTAAGCTGGACATTGAATGACTCACTAGATAGATGCCTACAGGAGAAGCTCATGTACTTAGAGATCTGATTCCAAATCGCATTCTATGTGAACTGAACTTTCCATCTATTTTCTGTATATTACATCCAGTCGAATACAGTTTATACAACATCAGTATATATATAAAGCTTTCTATAACTTACAACTTGACTAATGTATTTTTTTTAACTTTGGAGGATAATAGATTCCACTAATGTCCAATGATGAGTTTGAATTGTCCCAGTAAATACTAAACGTCTACAATAAGGAAATTGCCACAAATGCATTCATTTTTTCAATACAATAAATCATATTTTTTTAAACAAATTTATCAACTGAATACAAATGCAAAAACTCTAATCCTATTTGTTTTCCTGAAAAAAAAAATTTCAACACTGAACTAATTGTACTCAAAAAAAATGAAATATATTTTTAGCTCTAACTATTACTCTATTCTGCTTTCATAATCTCCCAGCTTAAACATCATTAATGTCTGTATTAGTTAGGGTGAATGAAGGTCATACAATGGAATTTATCTTGTGATCTCGTGGGATTTTTAAATTTAAACAATGTTAATCAATGAATGTGCGAAATTTCAGATAACACCTCTTAGTTAATAATTTATCAAAAAACAACGAATTTAAAGTTTTCTTCACTTTTTAATCGGAGTAGAAGTGATAGTATGGCGAAAAAAACAGAAAAAAAAGATTGTTTTCAACGAGATGAAGTTCTTAATCGCATGATCAACTGTACCCTCCTTTTTTTAACCCGATTCAGAACACGACGTTGAAAAATATTGCATTTAAAGTATTAATGTCAAGTATTCCTATCAGTTCAACTGATTTTAATGAACAGATTCTCATTGATTTATAAATATCTTACCGTAAGTTTGATAGCTGTTGAACAGAGGAAAAAAAAATTCATGACCTGATTAATAGGAAGTTAGATTATAATTGTCCAAAATACTGAATTGGCTTACACAGAAATTAAACTAGTATTCTAACAGGTGTGATGGTCACTTTGTTGGCTGTTACAGTGATGCAGTTCAAAGTATGCATTCTTTGTAAATATGAATGTTGGCGGGAGTAACTATAACTCTCGTAAAGTAGCCAAATGCCTCGTCATCTAATTGAATGGGTATATTAGGTGACGGAGGTGGAGGCTACCTCTTCGTGGTCCTGCCAGGCAACGTGGCCTTTTTTACAGCGCTGCGGCTAAAAGTCGTTCCGAACGCTTAGGATACCGTGCCTAGCATGGTCCAGAATAATGGTACGTGTTCATGGTAGCAGGGTTGTGGATTCGGTTAGCCAATCTGGGGATTAGGACTGAACGTGTCTAAGTCTGAATCCCATCCATCGAGTGTAGGTAAATTCCGATAATGGTTTGAGGACTTGTCCTCATTCCATAGTAGCGAATACCTTGAAAGGGATGTAGCTTTCCAGGATGATCGAAGGCAGCCCAGGACGTTCTGTTTGGAGAAGCAGCCGTAAACATCCTGGACTATTGATGCCTACCCTATGTGGTTGTCCCGAACACTTTGCACCTGATGTAGTGGGTGAACTGGAACTCCAGTGCTGAACTGGTACTGGACGCCAATGATTTCTGCCCACTTACGTAATGGGATGAACCCCGTTTGGCTGAGCGCTTGTGCTTGGTCGAGCTCATGCCATCTTCCTCATGGGAGTGTGTACGTTCCGGCTGACCTTGTAGGACAAACTCGATCTTTAGCTTCATGTGAGGCCTTGGAGACTCCGATCGATTGTATCAGCGCAAGGCAGTCGGAGGCCAACAGTAGGAATTGCTGCTGGTTGGTGCACTGCTTGGGTGGCTCGGTAATCCTCTTCGGGGTGCCAGGTCCAACTGGATAAGCCCGTCTTGCCGCTCATGCCGAATGAGGTTTGTGGGTGGTGGACTGGTTGGACGGATCTTGTTGATTGATAAATGTCCGAGCGAGGGCCACTGCTCGTGTGCGTGCTTTTTGGACGTCCACTTGTCTGCAGACCAAACTAGACAACATGTATGTTCCCGACTGGGGCACGGCTACAGTGAGAATCCTTGTGTTTACCTAAAAAGCAGCAATGTGCATGTGCAGTAAGCTTGATCATTAACCATGATTTGCATAGAGTTGCGCGTCGTTCTGAGTGACTTACTAAACACTGATTAAAATAATCCAAACTGAAAAATCAAATCGACTACTACGTGATAAATATTTCATAGTCATATAAAATTTTATTTATTTCCCCTTGATAAATAAATCTAAATAGATCCCTTCAATTGATAACGATGAATCCATTTTAAAAGTAGGCGGCAAACGAAATCAATGCTTCAACATATTACATATATATATATATATAAAATAAACGTTGTAAAAATATACACGATTGTCGGCAGCAAAAACTTGAAAACAATGAATAAAATCTGACTATATGCATTAAGCATTTTGTACATCCTGATCATGGATAATTTTGATATGAATCTAGTCGGTTATGTGTAATTGTTGTGTTGTGGTGTGTTTTTCGAAATAATTCATTCTACTCTTACCTTGTGCTGATACAATCTTTACTTTTTATTAAAAATTTGTTTAAATAGTGAAATGTGTAAATAATAACAGTACAAAATGTTTTTAGATTTTTATTTTTTCGAACAGAAACAAAAATCCAAAAAAAAAATAAGGCCTTTAAAAGTAGATGGAGTCTAGCATATTTTCTTCCAAAAATTAGTTTGTTTTGCAAAATACTCATTTGGTATAGGTTGTTCAGTTTGATGATACAGACAGTGAGACTTTATAAGAACCACAAAAATGGCGTAAATTCGACTAAATGTTTTCAAGTAGGTTGTAAAGGAAAAGAACATTAATATAGAGCTACTCGGTTAAGGTGGTTGGGAAATGTGTTGCGTATGCCTAAACACCGACTGTCTCGAAGAGCTTTGTTTTGTAGTGTAGGAATAGGTTGGAAGAAATCTAGAGGGGGCAAAATAGAAACATGGCAGAAATGCATGAAGTCATTGACTAGTGGACTGAGCCATGTTGGTAATTGTCGACTACCTGGTTGGGGTCCGCGAGATGATAATAATCGATGGTTAGAGACCTTGAATGACATGGCTCAAAACCGTTTGCAATGTTGCCGGTGCATTTATTCTTTATGTTCTCTCAAATCCTAATCTTCTGGATTCTTCAACACCTCTAGTTTTGTCTTTCTAAACTTATCTTACTGAATCATGCTTCTCGAATAATATCTTCTAATACCTTTACTAACTAACTCTTCTACTATTGGATTTGAATTGACAATTACATCTCTGTGCTGATGTGGTATGGCGACATGAACTGATGTACTTACGTACGTTCGAAGTTCTACTTTGCATCTGACTGATTGACTGACTCAGTGATTTTTCAGTAATAAGTTCTGTGATTACGAAGTTGGCTGACATGGGATGAATTGCACCCACAGGTAACATCACTTCCCTTAGGTGTCAGGTACAACTCTACAAATTTCATACAATATATTTTTCTCCTTTTTAACATTGAAAACTTAAGAGACTGTATGATTAAACATGAAGAAATATCATGAATTTCACAAACATTAATTAATTTGCGATAAATTTGAATAGAGAAATAAGAAGACATATTTTGTGAGATAGTACCATTTCGTGCTTTCTCGTTAGTCACATACAAGCAACATGTTATCTGTGTAAATACAGTTTTGAAGATAAGGTCAAAATTTATTATTTAGCATGACATTCACTCACTAGAAGAACCATGGTAAACAAAGGTCAACATACAGTTGTTTTTGAACACATAAAGTTGGACTTTTCCGACCAATCAAGATAGCTTTGAGTAGTTTGAGTGTGTGTGGGTTTTGATGACATGTCACAACTCTAGAGGCTGATTTTGGGTCAATTTGTTGACCATCCATCATTAGATGTTTTGCAATGGACGAGGCTGGGTTTCTTGATCGATTTTGAGATGATGGGCTAGGTTGATGAATCATGGATTTGATTAACCATCTTGGAATACGTTCCCCTATCCTGTCTTCCAATCGGCTATCTGTCCTCCCTAAGTAACTTTCTCCGCAGTTACATGTGAATTGGTATGTACAGTGGGATTTGGATTGAATCGGTCTTGGAGACTTGATTGGGGTAACTGAGATCGATAGGGTTGTTGTGATAAGCCTCAGATTAGCTGCATTGAAGGTCTTTTTTATTGCAGCTGCAGTCTGTTTGGTTGTAATTTTCATGCAATGATCACCTTTGAAAGGTAACTGTAGGTACAGTGGTTTCTTGGACACATCAGTTACTATCAGCTTCGCCATAGTTGTGTTCTGATGACCAATATATAATATCATCAACAAGAGCTTCAAATGTAAGTGAGGTATTTGCATGATATAATTGTAAATTTAAATACAATAGTAGAAGAGTTAGTTAGTAAAGGTATTAGAATTAATCGGAGAGGTTAGGATTAGAAGATATTATTCAAGAAGTATGATTCAGTGAGAAAAGTTTAGAAAGACCAAACTAGAAGTGTTGAGAAATCGAGGATATTAGGATTTGAGAGAACACAAAGAATAAATGCACCGGCCCCATTGCAAACGGTTTTGAGCCATGTGATTGAAGGTCTCTAACTATCGATTATTATCATCTCGTTGACCCCAACCAAGTAGTCGACAACTACCGACATGACTCAATCCACTTGTCAGTGACTTCATGGATTTGTGCCATGTTTTGATTTGGCCGCCCCTAACTTTCTTCCAACCTACTCCCACACTACAAAACAAAGCTCTTCGAGTCAGTCGGTGTTTAGGCATACGTAGCACATGTCCCAACCACCTCAACTGATGAAGTTTTATTACTTCATCTATTCATCTGCACCCATTTCCTAATAACAGCGTTGCTCAGTATATACGAGCAATGCTTCGAAGACACCTATGATCGAAAACCAATAACTTACGAATATCTTCTACTCTGATTATATTCGATCGAAAAAGCTCAATCAGATATTTAGAAAATAAGTGAAGAAACAACTAAGCTATTTTTGATTTTTATGATAGAGTTCAGAAGATTGTTGAGATTTATTGTTAGGCCACCATTAGGACCCTTTAGTGGCAATAGTCAACTCATCAGCAGTGCTCATTGACGACCGATTCAGGCGGAAATCGGACCCGGGACCTTCCATCTCACCTGTGAATGCTTACTTAACCTTCAGATCACTGGACTGTCATGCAACAGTGTTCGCAGTTTCGCAGTTTCAATGAGTCCCTTACTTCGGACAAAACAGCTGTCCTTTGCTTCCAAGTTTCTAATCTTGTTCTAAAAATCATCAATCTAGCATTTTTAATAAACTTATTTAAGAAACTGATAAGAAATGCTGAAATGAGACAGTCAAGAGGTGAAGTTGCAAAAATTTTAACTGTAAACTTTGATAGCCAGTTTTGGTAATGTGAAGTTTAAAGTCGTTTCCTTTACTACAAACTCTTGTTTTTTTTTCATTTTGTCTTTTCAGAAAATATCATCAACATAGACTTCAAATGTAAGTGAGGTATTTGTATTTATTTGCCAGTTCCTAACAGTTCATTTTACCAAACTTAAACTGAATAGAACGCTAGGAAAGCGTAACTGTTCTGGTCTTCTCATTGTTCTGTTAAAATTTATAAAAGGGACTAATTGTTTTATACTGAATAGGTCATCAATATAAACTGTTCTGCTGCTGTCAGCCAATCACCTTTACACTATTTTACTCTTTTTTGAAAAAGTGTACCAGAGAAGTACATTAACCTTATACAAGCTCTCTACTCGAACACTACTGGTTGGGTGAGAGCATATGGCGAACTGTCATCTGAATTCTCTACATCAAGTGGTGTCCGTCAGGGCTGTCCACTCTCTCCATTCTTGTTTACCTTTGTCGTAGACATCCTCTTAGAGTTAACATTAAGCTCGTCAGATTTTTCAAGGGTTCACCTTCTACCAGGAAAGTCGCTAACTGATCTAGAATATGCCGATGACATAGTTCTATTCGGTGAAGACGCTGACAAAATGCAGAATCTTCTGACTACCATAAGCAACAACGCAAGTATGTTTGGGATGCGGTTCTCACCCTCGAAATGCAAAATTCTGCTTCAAGACAGGGTTGAATCGGCACCTGAACTAGTGATAGGGAGTGAAGTAGTTGAGCGTATTGATCATCATCAGCTCTGATAGCATGGTGACTGACGAAATCTCAGCGCGGATACAGTAAGCTCGATTGGTTTTTGCCAACCTGCGACAATTATGGCTTAGACGTGATATCCGTTCGCTAAACAAAGGACGGGTATACTGCGCAGCAGTTCTCTCCGTTCCCCTATATGGCTGTGAAACATGGCCGTTAAGAGTAGAAATGTTCGTAGGTTACTAGTATTCGATTATAGATGTCTTAGAAGCATTGCTCGTATTTCCTGGGCAACCGAGTAAGCAATGCTGTTGTTAGAAAACGAGTACTAGGTAAGAATGGCAGATCAATAGATGAAGTAGTGAATCTTCATCAGTTGAGGTGGTTGGAACATGTGCTGCGTATGCCTAACCACCGACTGCCTCGACGAGCTATGTTTTGTGGTGTAGGAGTAGGTTGGAAGAAATTTAGGGGCGGCCAGATCAAAACATGGCAGAAATCCATGAAGTAACTGACAAGTGAATTGAGTCATGTTGGTAGATGTAGACTACGTGGTTGGGGTCCGCGAGACGAAAGTCATCAATGGTTAGAGACATTGAACGACATGGCTCAAAATCGTTTGCAATGGCGCCAGTGCATCCATTCTTTGAGCTCTCTCAAATTCTAATCCTCTGGAATCGTCATCACATCTACCTTTGTCTTTCTAACCTTACCTCACTGAATTATACTTCTTGAATAATATTATCTTCAAACCCTAGTCTTCTTGATTACCATTGATACCTCTACTATCTCTACTATCAATATGTGATTTTATTTGACACTTGTGTCTCTGTGCTAATGTGGTATGGCAAAATGAACTGATGTACAGTACGTACGAAGTTCTACGTTGCAACTGACTGAATGACTTTTTTACACTTCAAATAGAATTCTGACTTTATATTCATCTACAATCTTTGTATTTGGTCGGTTATCTGCTACTTACAATTGTAAGTACCACATGCCTCCAAAGAAAATTTCCTTGTCTTCCTTAGGTTATATTTCAAAATCATCCCGGCTTATGGATATCATGTGAGAATTTGCGTCATTTTGTATCAGCTAAATAAATGCCTTTTATCATCAGTTGAACAGGAAAATATCTTTCCGCTTTTTGTCGCTGTTAATGTTGACTAAGAAGAAAGTTTCATGTTCACTTCACTTAATTGGTGAACTGAGTTCCACTGAAATCATCCTCTCAAATCTATCTATCTACCTTTACAATTATTTCAGTAGTTTAAACCTGTTTGAATAAAAAAAACGCACTGTATACTTTTTATTGATTATCAGTGAAAATTATTTGGAAAGGGTAATGACTGGGCTAGACAATTAGTTAAACATATTTTTAAAAGTTGAAGTGTTTGAAGTATATTGTTATTCCCGAGATAAAAAATCCTCAGTAAGTTTATATTATTTTATTCACTGACAATGACAAGTATTTTGAGCAAGGATACTTTTGATTTCATTGTCGGAACTTAATCAGAAAATTTTTGATAAAACTGTTCAAATTTCATTGAATATTGTTTGAAATTAAACGATTCTGTTGATCATTAAGTGAATACTTCACCTGATCAATAATAATAACATTAATAATAATACGTTTTACAAAAAAACCAGTAGATTAGGGTAACATTTAGTGAAGTACAAAATACAATGGCATTGAATGACTGTTTATTTTCCCACGTTGTACAACAATATCCTCTTTGTCTAATATAGATTTATGAAACTTTGATATTCACCATATAATGGTGTCTATCTCATTTTACTCCTCATTCGTAACTTATTAGTATCAAGGGGTTGTGAAGTTTGTTAAGTTACACATTTTCGAAACCATGAATTGGTTAATTTTAGATCACCATTAGAAACCTGGTAGCACTGAAAGACGGCCGTTTCGTCCTGATATGGGACTCTTCAGCAGTGCGCATCCACAACTCCTGCACCTCGCAGGATTCGAACCCAGGACCTTCGGTATTGTAGGCGAACGCCTAACCATCCGACCACTGGGCCGGTATTTAACG
Source organism: Schistosoma turkestanicum (assembly GCA_944470395.2). Taxonomy (NCBI): domain Eukaryota; kingdom Metazoa; phylum Platyhelminthes; class Trematoda; order Strigeidida; family Schistosomatidae; genus Schistosoma; species Schistosoma turkestanicum. Next base: position 46,983,163 of record OX103973.1, read on the forward strand.
GTGTCAATGTCTAACTTGATCAATTTACCCAGTTGCGCAACCTCATACACAGTCTTCGGTAGTTTTTTGTCTACACCCGAACAGGTTGAACTTCGCTGGTCACTTCTTCTCAACTAGAACTCGGAGAAGATTCCTCACGAAGCTAGTCACTAGTGAGCACAGGTAATTTGCATTACGGGGTTGTGAAGATTGTTAAGTTACACATTTTCTAAACCATGAAACGGTTTATTTTATAACACCATTAGAAACCTGGAAGCACTGGATGGCCGTTTAGTCCTCGTATGGGACCCCTCATCACTAAAAAACGGAACCGAACTTAATCGACATTCTATTTCAATAGGATAGTTTTGAAAATGAAGAACAACTCAGATTAATAATCTAAGCTGAATTGTTCATTTACTCTACTCTATCGATAAGTAAGCAACTGATCACATGAAGCATTCAAGTAAACTATCCTAATTCCTTGAGGAACTACTGATGATCATTTGTATATCAGGTCACCAAACCCATTCGAAATACCTCAAAATGTAGATTTAACAGATCAAAAATTCGACTGATGATCTTTATTTACACACAATCATGAAAAAACTAATTAAGTAGGTCTTTATTGTAACGTAAAATTTTGAAATTCAATTGCTTCATTCAGATTGATTGTTTTAACCAATCAAATCAATTTCCCGCCAATTGATTCAATCATAGCCAATAATAACATATTCAAGATCCCTTTAACAATTATTCCATAAATTTATTTGAAGACTATATATAATATACACAAATCATAATAAAATAAGAATTTTTAATTTTATCTTTTTGAACATAAATTTAAAGTAAGTTTACTAAATTTGTATTAAAATGAGTATATTCACTTTTGTTATATGTAAAATTACCTACATTGGGCTTGTTAATGTTGAAGAAATGAAAAGTCATAGGTTAATTTATCGTTGTTTATGATAATATTACTTTGAATTATGATACTATTTTTCGAAAAACTACTTCATTGCAAGTCAAATAACCAAATTGAACTTGAACAATAGATAGATTATGAGTTAATCTCAAATATATAACATCACTTACTACACTGGTCTCATAGAGAAAATAAAGTCAGCTTCTCTATGAATATCATGACTAACTGCATGTTTACATGAAAATTTATCAACAGGTTACCGGTTTGTTTGTCATTTCGTAGCATGTCAGTCATCTATTTAGGTGTATGTGTGTGTGTGTTTGTGTAAAACCTCCACGATTGATTAGTTCAGAAAGTACAAATCAGTGCAATCCATGAGCGTTGTCAATCTGTTTAGCCTGGAAAAAGTGTTGACAAGTTCACATTGTACAAAACTTAGAGAAACTGAATACATTGAATAATAATATCATGATTATTAGGTCGCAATAGTATTTCAATAGTGTGAAGATTTCTGTTGAAATTAACCTTATTATGTTATAGTCAAATCTATGCACTGATGTAGAATAACTTTAGACTGTATCATTTCGATGAAAGTGGATAAGTGTGCCTACAAAGACTACCTGTTAGCTAGACCAGTTCGTTTCTTATTGAAATATAGTACACAAAATTACTTACTTACTTACTTACGCCTGTTACCCACAATGGAGCATAGGCAGCCCACCAGTTTTCTCCAACCAACTCTGTCCTGGGCTTCCCTCTCCAGTTCTGTCCAATTTTTGTTCATTCCTCTCATATCTTTCTCTATTTCTCGTCGTAGTGTATTCTTTGGCCTTCCTCCTTTCCTTTAGCCTTGAGGGTTCCAAGTGAGGGCCTGTCTCGTGACGCAGTTAGGTGCTTTTCGTAGTGTGTGTCCTATCCACTTCCACCGCTTCTTCCTCATTTCCTCCTCCACTGGAATCTGGTTTGTTCTCTCCCACAGTTCGTTGTTGCTGATCGTGTCTGGCCAACGAATCCGAAGTATTTTGCGTAGACAGCTGTTAATAAACTAACGTTTTGTTTCCCAAGAATTGAGATGATAATTTTACTTCTTAACTTGTAACGATATGTTTTTACTTCAGTAGTGAAAGCGTTTTGAAAAAAATGTTCATTTAAGTTAAATTTGTCTCTAAATTCAGTTACTATTTGAATTGGATCGGTCATCATAAACTTACTTACTTATGCCTGTTACCCCTAAACGGGAAATAGGACACTGGCAAATGTTTTTTTTGTAGTGAGTTGGATTTTTACGGGATATTATCACTCAATCCTCCTTGCTAATCCTGACTTCAGACCAATAGTAATCCAAGAAGCGATTCATGCAGAGTTTTTTTTTAAAATAAATGACAATCCTTGTCAAATTAACAATGAATATTTATATGATTAATTAACTGATTAAATTAATAAATTCAATTATTAACTGATATTTCAAGTTTAAACAATTTTATTTGATGTAAGATATTCATAACTACTATCAACTACTTAGGGGTTATACATAAAACGGCAGGAAAGTGTCAGGATCCGCATATAGTACACCTTTAAGTCTTGTTTAAATTGTCATTCCACGTTAAGTTACAGCAGTTACAGTATAAGGTTGACATCTTTGCGTCCTCTCTTGTAAACACTTTCCATGATATCCCGTTGAAAAATTAATCCTATATGATAACTGGGTATCATACAGTTTCAATGTCCAATGATCTTTAGTTAATGTTAAATTTTGTTACGAATTGTCACATTGTAATCATAAATCGAAAGAGCTACTGATTGTAGTCATTAGTTAATGTTATATCTCTCACGTGATAATATTAACAGATATGTTCAATGTTCCACGATGATCATAGAAAGAGTTTTTGTCTTGCTCTAACTAAGTTGAGGCTCGCTTTCATCGAAAGATCCAACTAATTATATTGTAGTGAAGGAGAACACAGGTGAGGGCAACCGAATTGTATTTAACGAAAATTACAGAGTTACTCAGTAAAATAGAAAAACCATATCGTAACCGTTAATTTGCAAATCTTCAATCCATTGTCTGACATTTCACTATTTATGCGTTTCATACAAATTCCAGTGTGTTCCCACTTTTCCTTTCTCTTGATCTTCCTCAGTCTTCTGCTGCCAGACATTACGTTTACACTCACGTCATATACTACTTATAAGTAGCGCGCACCACAATATCAATTAAGATTTTCATTTTAATCTAAATGTTATTTATTCTAGTTATTATTGATTGACAATCAAAATTTTATCACAATTGTTCATGATTCAATTGTTCACAGATTTTGTTTTAATGAATCTGTCTGTATAATAAAAAAATTCTTCATGCTAAATAATTAATATTATTAATTGATAATTGATCAAAAAAAACGACTGTTGTAGTTTTTTTTCGTAAATTATTGATTTTGTTTATAAATTGTATTAGGTTGGATAATATTTTTTCATACTCATGGTTCATTACTCATGTCAATCCATCATATACATGGTTGATTGGAAAAAAAATCAACCTTGTGTTAGAATCTAATGAGTTGAAGAATATTAGATAGTTGCTTAAACAAAAGGACGAAATATTTCATGTCAGTTAACTAACTAACTACCTTAATAAATGACTCTGTTTAATTCACACTTTCAAATTATTGATATCCATGTATTGAGTCAGTCAGTCAAATGCAATGTAGAACTTCGTACGTACGTAAGTACATCAGTTCATGTTGCCATACTACACGTTAGCACACAGATATAATTGTCAATTCAAATCCAACAGTAGTAGAGTTAGTCAGTAAAGGTATTAGAATTAATCGGAGAGGTGAGAATTAGAAGACATTATTCAAGAAGTATGATTCAGTGAGAAAAGTTTAGAAAGACCAAACTAGAGGTGTTGAAGAATCCAGAAGATTAGGATTTGAGAGAATCCAGAAAATAAATGCACCGGCGCCATTGCAAACGGTTTTGAGCCATGTGATTCAAGGTCTCTAACCATCGATTATTATCATCTGGCGGACCCCTACCAGATAGTCGACACCTACCGACATGTCTCAATCCACTTGACACTGACTTCATGGATTTGTGCCATGTTTTGGTCTGGCCGCCACCAACTTTCTTCCAACCTACTCGGTGGTTAGGCATACGTAACACATGTCCCAACCACCTCAACTGATGAAGTTTTATTACTTCATCTATTGATCTGCCATCCTTATCAAGCACCCGTTACCTAATAACAGCGTTGCTCACTCGTGTGTCCCAAGATATGAGAGCAATGCTTTGAAGACACCTAAGATCGAAAACCAGTGGGCTACAAATATCTTCTACTATGACTGGCCATGTTTCACGGCCATAAAGTAAGACGGAGCGAATTACTGCACAGTACACTCGTCCTTTAATATCCATGTATTATTTGTTGTAGAAATAAGTTCACTTCTCTTATTTGCTCATTAGAGGTTATCAACATGTATTTGTGTTTCATGTCAATCTATCTACGATATTTAACACAGGGCGTACGTGTGTCATTTAATATTCATGGCTTAGACTAGATTTTCATGTTACCATCTCTCAATATATGAGTAGGAGCAATTTTTGTTAAATAGGTAATTATAAATTTTCTGACAGAATTTATGTACAACACAATGTTATGCATTCCTCATTGATTTCGGTGACTTCATCTTTCATATCAGTGAGATTACCACTAATCATATTTTTACTCCTGACTTGATTACACTCTTCCACAGAATACATAAGATTAAAATGTTTTTTAAAAATGTCTTTTGTCGAAAAAGACCAATAATAAAAGGCCTTGAATCAACAATCCTTACATATTATTTTACTAACTTTTTTGAACAAACGAAACGTTATAAAAACATTCTATCAAGAGTTTGAAATCAATGATATTACTTGCTTGCATCTTCTCATTTATGTGCGATACTATAGTTGATGACTAGTCTCCATTTGACATATCGATATCCTGTATGATACAAAGTGTTTCGATAATAAGCATTTATCAAGTACAAGTATTCACTTGGAATTGTAGTCATCATTAGTTCTATCGATTATCTAAATCACCGAAACAGTGTAAGGCTAACTTTTAAAATAGATAAACACTGGACGCCTATCTTTTTCGTCAATGGTATGCTTGTATGAGTCCACGCATGGGAATAGAACTGATGATCTGAGGGCTAACGTGCAAACTCTTCATTCTAGACTGTCGAAATGGCATTAGACAGTGTTAATGTCTAGCTTGAGTGTTCACACGCGATTTTGATGCCCTGGGCTTAGGGTGATGAATTAATGCTACTGAAGAGTACCGTACTCGAACGAGACGGTCATGGTTTAAATAAAACTAAACTATCTCCACAACACTGATTTTGATGATAGATAACAGTTTGGAACACTTTGATTCACATTGACTATATTTCAATCATCTAGATTGAAATATAACAGGGAAATAATTCATTATAAAACATAGGCATTGAACTTTTTTGAACAATAATCAAATATTAACTGGATACAATCACTAATATCAGCCCGTTATTCCGAATTATACCATATCTCTAACTTACCTACTTACGTATGCCTGTTACGCCTAATAGAGCGTTGGCCGCTCACCAGTTTTCTTCAACCAACTCTGTCCTGGGCTTCCCTTTCCAGTTCTGTCCAACTTTTGTTGATTCATCTCATGTCTTTCTCCATTTCTCGGCGTAATGTTTTCCTTGGCCTTCCTCTTTTCCTTGAGGATTCCAAGAGAGGGCTTGTTTTGTGACACAGTTAATTGCTTTTCGCAGAATGTGTCCTATCCACTTCCACCGCTTCTTCCTGATTTCCTCCGCCGCCGTAACCTAATTTGTTCCCTCTCAAAGTAAGTTGTTACTGATGGTGTCTGGCCAACGAAACCGAAGTATTTTGCGCATAAAACTGTTCATAAATACTTGTATCTTCTGGATGATGGCTTTGACAGTCCTCCAAAGTCCCATTCCATACAATAGAACTATCTTGACATTCGTATTGAAAATCCTGATTTCGGTGTTGACTATTACTTGTTTGAAGTTCCAGATATTTTCCAACCCACACGTCTATAAACGTTCAAACAATCACATTATTCTAAACACTCATGTCTAGCAGGAAAAAAAACACCGCTCACAAAAGCAAGAAAAAAATACACGAAATTATGCAAATTGTATTATCTTAATGAAACATATTTTTTTGTCATTGTTTTCAATGCAGAGAATGAAAAGCTAAATTATTTACTAATATAGTACATTTTACAAAAAAATCCTCCACAAATGAACTCAGTATGTGTGTGTGTGCGTGTTAGCCTAATCTGACTGTTGGTTATTTCAATTATTAGTTTATATCAATCAGTTTGATTAGGATGAGTTTTTTTATTTACGCCTTCTTTTCCACTACATTTTTCTTAAACAATGTATGATTTGTGTTTTTTTTCCAAATGTGTAACATGACAGTTTTTAATGGTGGAAAAATCGAAATCAAGTTGACAGACAAATGAATAATGCACACATATATGTTCATTTCTCTTATTATATTCGATTATATCATCAAGGCATAAATCATTGTTTTGTACTTGTTTCAAAAAAATCCTAATTTAATTTACTCGTAATTTTATTTTTATTCATTGTTGTGTTTGAATTATAAATTTTTATTTTTTAGAATTCAATATGCGCTAAATAAAAAAAAAACAATTCCTTGTCTAGTTACTTTCACATGAAAACAACATAACTGGAACAAATGTGAAGTATGATTAATGTTTCTTGTATTAATCTAAACTATTAAGCAATTGATAAGGATCGATTGACAAGAAGTGACATTCAGTTCAGTTCTAAACTGTTGTGCTCACTTTAAGCAAGATAGTCAATGAAAATTACAGTTACACAGTACAATCGGAAAACCATATCGTAAATCGTTCATTTGCAAAAGATCAGTTCATCCTATGGAACTGGACTGTTCCTGTTGCAAAACATCACTCCATTGTCACTATTCATGCGTTTCATACAAATTCCATTGTTTTCTAACTCTTCCTTTCTTGATCTTCCCCCCATATTATGCTACCAGACTTTACGTTGACACTCACGTTATATACTACTTATAAGTAGTTCGCACCACAGCACCACAATGCGATGTAACTAACAAACCATTGATTATAAGCTTGACAGAGTGAAGTTGCAAAGTTAAGTAATGAGGCAACTGGTACTACTGACACAGATTTCATGATCATTACTTTTCTAAACGTCAGAGACACAATAAATTGAAATGGTTCACAAAAGTATTTATTTTTCAACAATAAAACTGATTGCGCAAAAATTAGCTCGAAATGATGGAGAAAACTTGTAGCTCAGGTGGGTAGGGGGAGGACAAATAACACTAGAGAATTTTTAGAAACTTGGCACTCCTCAGGTCAATCAGCAATCAACAATCACATCGACATTGACCCAATTTATCAACCAATCAGAAAAATCATAGGCAAACATAGGATCAAGAAACACATCAAAAGGGAGATACAATTAAAACAAAAGTGCAAACAACGACTGGTTTAAGGTCGACAGCAATCAATGAAGATCGAGGTTAGCAGAACAAGCTACAGGTCAAACGTGGAGAAATTCGAATGCTTAACTTCTATCTGAAGTTTGTGCTGATGATGTTGTTCGGCAGAAGAACAATGAAAGCTCCACAACCAAAACAACCAGCTCAGAGAGCGAAACACCACCACAATTAGCTCGAAAGTATGTCAATGGAAGTACTTGGTTATCTGCAATACATGAGTATGTGATTAGAATGATAGATTTTTATCAAGTTATCGATTATCGATAATCGCCAACTCTTCAAAAATTTCTAAGAAGAAATGAACTGTATTTTCCACGGCTTTCATGCACTGGGATCATCTTAGTATAATCTAAACTACTTATATATTGATTTTAGTAGTAAACACTTTTGTATTGTTTATTTTCTTTTTTCAGAAATACATATATATATTTCAAATGGCTTCTTTCAAATTAACATCATTTGAACATGCGGAAAGAATTTGTCCAAATCTGTTACAGTTATTGATTTATTTACAAATATTTTGTCTATGTCAAACAATCTCCCCAATTCATTCTTTGAGTATATTAAGAAGTTATCCAACGGTGGACGATGTGACTAATGCAGAAGATCTATGGTCATTAAATGATCATGAGAAAAAATATCCAATAAATCGATTTGGTGAATTCAATCGAAATTTGAATAGAATTTTACTACGTCAACAGGTAAGCTGACAAAGACATTTTCTTTTCTTCAGTAAGGTTGATCAGTTGATTATACCTTAAACTTGTGGTAATATCGAGAATAATAGATCCAGTATCAGTCAGTCAGTTGCAATGTAGAACTTCGTACGTATGTACATCAGTTTATGTTGCTAAACCACATTAACACAGAGACGCAAATGTCAAATCCAATCCCATAGTGATAGTAGAGATAGTAGAGGTATCAATGGTAATCAAGAAGACTAGGGTTTGAAGATATTATGCAAGAAGTATAATTCAGTGAGATAAGGTTAGAAAGACAAAGGTAGAGGTGCTAACGATTCCAGAAGATTAGAATTTGAGAGAGCTCAAAGAATGGATGCACTTGCGCCATTGCAAACGATTTTGAGCCATGTCGTTCAATGTCTCTAACCATTGATGACTTTCGTCTCGCGGACCCCAACCACGTAGTTTACATCTACCAACATGACTCGATTCACTTGTCAGTTACTTCATGGATTTCTGTTATGTTTTGATCTGGCCGCCCTTAACTTTCTTCCAACCTACTCCTACACCACAAAACATAGCTCGTCGAGGCAGTCAATGGTTAGGCATACGAGGCACATGTTCCAACCACCTCAACTGATGAAGATTCACTACATCATCTATTGATCTGCCATTCTTACCTAGTACCCGCTTGCTAATAACAGCATTGGTTACTCGGTTGTCCCAGGAAATACGAGCAATGCTTCTAAGATATCTATGATCGAATACTAGTCATCTATGAAAGTTCTCTTCTCTTAACGGCCATGTTTCGCATCCATGTAGGAGAACGAAGTGATCTGCTGCGCAGTACACTTGTCCTTTAATTAGCGAATGGATATCTCGCATACGCCATAAACGGCGTAAATTGGCAACAGCCAGTTGAGCTTACTGTGTCCGCGCTGAGAATTCGTCAGTCACCATGTTATCAGCGCTGATGACACTGCCCAGATAGTTGAATTGATCAACGCGCTCGACTACTTCACTCCTTATCAATAGTTCAGGCGCTGAAGCAATCCAGTCTTGAAGCAACATTTTGCACTTCAAGGGGAAAAACCGCATCCCAGGATAATAGTTATCAAAGTAACTTTAGAAACAGTTCTTCTTTACCTTTAAATTTACCTATTAAATTCATTACATCTAAAAGATTCTTCATTCGTTTTCATCGAAGGAGACTATGCTTATAAGCGAAATGTTTGATGCTTTGACTCAGTTATTTAAAATGGTGACAAGTTGTTGCAGTGGTTGACGTCAAACCTGAAGTCATTTCGCATGAAGCGACGAACGTATAGTGCATAAGTAAAGGTTTCTTAATGAAACCGACCGATGCTAATCAAAAACAACACATCTTTGAGTATAAAACAGTTAAATAATAACAAGCAGAAATGCTGAGATGTAACTTCAGCCTTTGTAAAGCTTGTGTTTGGCTACAAGTTAACTTGTGTACAGAAAACGTGTATAGAGCCAGTCTATGAGGTAATCTAGAAAGGGGCATGATCAAAAGAATAAGTGAGCTTACTAATCAGTAAGCACAGAGAATGCACTTACATAATTGAATAAAGAAAGCAGTCGACAATAATCAGAAACAACAGAAGCATGAGATTAAGACAGAATGATAATCCGAATTAGAGATTGGTACAGAAAGGTGTTGAATGCATTACAAATAAAATATTGGATTGTCAGCCATACTGTCTAAGTATATGTGGATACAACTCAGTGTCTAATATTCAAACCATGTTTGTTTAAAACATGAAACTACTTGCAAATAACTGATTACAACAATTGAATAGGATGCCTGTGAATAAGTTCCTCTGAGACGAAATAAATGGTACGTTCTGTATTTGGCCTTGACCAAAAATAAAGTAATGTAACATACGTATAACAGTTCAAAATCATCTCGAAAATATTGTATGATAAATCACTTAAACTTCATGACTTAACAGCAGTGCGACCTTCGGTCTGGTGCTCGAACGCTTAGAATCTAAACCACCAGGCCTGTATCAATTAGTTTTAACTTCTTACTTCAATCAACCCATAGTCTTTTGCAATATCAACTATCGTCATCGGTGCGGATTGCCAAACACTCGACATAGTGAATATTTTCCAAATCATATCTACCAAACTTTTGCACAAATAACAATAAATTGATCAGAATTTTTATACAAAGATAAAATCTAATTAAAAGTAGTAAATAGACAGAATAAAATTTATTTTCAATTAGTTTTGGATAATTTAAAACGTTTAAATTATAATATATATACTTAACAAATACTAACATCATTAATTGTAGTAAAATGATTACACCATGATTAGAAAATCATGTTTGCGTGTTATTTAGAAGTAAAAAGGGAAATAACAGTGGCCAAACAAAGTAATCATTAGAAAAAATTTCATCAGATAAACTCTCTGTTAGATAATATTAATAAATTTTTAAAAAAAAAATAGTCAACAAATATTTGGACAACAATAAAAAATTACAAACAGTCAAAAAATGATCGAAAATTGTCTGAAAGCTTAGGCGACACAAAAGTACTTGTACACGTTTGTTTTAAATTCAAAAGTTAAGTGTGTTAACATGGATTTAACAATAGGCAAATGTTGAACTCATACTTTCTAGTCTGAATTCAATGAAACATAAAAGATGACTTTGACATCTAACTGATAGAGAATATTTTCCTAGTGAGCAGTGCGCACTCTACCCTCCGCTAGTAAGAATCCAACACGTGGTAGCTTGACCTCTAGACTACTGAACCGGCGTACAACAGTGCGAATGTCTAACTTCAATCAGTTAAAGAATAAGAATCGTGGATGCCTATCGTTGGTGTATTTCATACTAGTACGAAACAAGCGTCTAATGCTACCAGGTTCCTAATGGCCGTCTAACAGTCAAACAATCTTTACAACTGTATAATAAAAAGAAAGGAGAGAGATTACAACATAGATTCTATTCCTATCATCACTGACTTACATTAGATAGTTTTATAATTTATACTAGTTAAATAGAATTACTCAATTCTGAGCACTGTTACGATGTTTTCAGTTAGAGTTTTGGAGATTTGTGTTTCTACACATTTGAAATCACCAACCAGAGTTAGATATTAACACCATCGGATGCCTGCCCAGCGGTTCGATGATGAGGCGTTCGCGCACAATACCGAAGGTCCTGCGAGGTGCAGGAGTCGTGGATGCGCTCCGCTGATGAGTCCCATACCAGGACAAAACGGCCGTCTTTCAGTGCTTCCATGTTTCTAATGGTGGTCTAACAATGATTGATTGATGATTTGAAATGTGAAAAAAACACAAACCTCCAAAACTCTGCCCGAAAATATCATATTTGACATTGAACAAAGAGTAGGTCGTTTTCTGTTTCGTTCACACCTAAAAGGAGATTACATAGTATACTGATAAAATAATTATATATTTCTATTTATTTCCAGTTTTATCCGGAAGAAAATCAAGAACCATTGGAAAATCGAAAATTCTGTAAGTTAATAAATATTCTTTGTTTAAATCAAAAAAAAATAGATAACTATATTTCATGGTCAAATAAAAAATCAATAAATTTGTGCAAAGAAAAATTGTACTTTGAACCATATTATTTACTAATGTTGTATAAAATTATTTATCATAACTTAACAGACAGTTTATTGATAAAAACGGACAGTACCATTTGAAAACAATAACAGTATTAGGTATTTAAAAACTAACTAATGTGGGTTAAGAGAAAAAGCTCAGAAAATGAAGCTACACCATCCGTTCCAAATCATATAAGCTTGATTTATCTGTATAATGGTGGAGGATTTCGTTTTCCTGTTATTAATTGTTCTGACTCAATCAGTACTGTCACTGGTGATATGTGATCCTCTTCGATGGATCGCTTGATCACGTATTTTTTGAACTGCAGTTAATTGTGGAATTCATCATTCAGGGTGTAGTTATCCTGAACAAAAAGCCAAAATTTTGCTTACTTACTTACTTACTTACTTCTGCCTGTTACCCTCGATGAAACATAGGCCGCTCACCAGCATTCTCCAACCTACTGTGTTTTGGGACTTCCATTCTACTTCGATACAGTCCTTGTTAATTTCTCTCATGTTTGTCTCCATCTCTTGGCGTTATCTGCTGTTTGGTCTTCCTCCTCGCCTTTGATGTTAAGGGTGTCAAGCTAAGGCTTACTCTCTGACACAGCTGGCTGCTTTTTTTATTGTGTGTCTAATTTATTTCCAGAGTTTCTTCCTAATTTATTCCTCATTTAAAATCCAGTTTCTTCTCTTCAACAGTGGGCTGTTGCTGATGCCATCTGCTCAACAGATTCGAAGTCTTTTTTGTAGACAACAGTTAATGAACACTTGTATCTTGTGGATGACAGGCTTTGTAGTTTTAGGAATTTTCGCCCCATAAAGTAGAACTGTCTTGACAATTGTATTAGAGATTGTGACTTTGGTGTTGGTTGACAGTTGTTTTAAGTTCCATGTCTTTACAGAGCTCCTCCATCAAGTATCATTCAGTTAATACGTGTTGAGTTGTATCGGAGAATCTCGCTTTACCTATCGTGTATGTTTAGACCTACAGCTGCTCAGGTCGATTCTATAAAATACAAATTTACTATATCGACGATCTATTTACTGAACAAACTATTTTTCACCCTTAATCTGTACTGTGTTCATATCATTGATAATCTTAATTGACTTGTAAGCGGTTAGCTAAATCAAAATGTATGATAAAGATTGATTTGACTGAAATTCATATCATCAAGTTGAAATTTTCGATTTATGGAGGCTTCATCTATTTATTTATCAATGTATATGAATTAAAGAACATTTTCTAACTAGGTCAAGTGATATGAACTCAACAAAAAAACATTATAAAATCACTGTGATATATATATACTATTCACTTAGTCCGAGATAATGAACTCATTTTGTCAAGTCTGCGCATTTCATAATTAACTTACTGTCAATTATATAGTCACAGCTTAAAATCAAACTGTCAACGACAGATGTGTACATTTAACTTCATTGTTTAAATGATACTTGTTACTTACTTACTTACTTACGCCTGTTACCCACAATGGAGCATAGGCCGCTCACCAGTTTTCTCCAACCAACTCTGTCCTGGGCTTCCGTCTCAAGTTCTGTCCAATGTTTGTTCATTCCACTCATATCTAAATCTATTTCTCGGCTTAATCTGTTTCTTAGCCTTCCTCTTTTCCTTTTGCCTTGAAAGTTCCATGTGAGGGCTTGTCACGTGATACAGTTAGATGCTTTCCGGAATGTGTGTCCTATTCACTTCCAACGCTTCTTCCTCATTTCCTCCTCCACTAGAATCTGGTTTGTTCTCTCCAACAGTAAGTTGTTGCTGATGGTGTCTGACCAACGAATCCGAAGTATTTTGCGTAGACAACTGTTAATAAACGCTTGTATCTTCTGGATGATGGTTTTCGTGGTTCTCCAGGTTTCCACTTCATACAGTAGAAATGTGTTGACATTTGTACTGAAAATCCTTATTTCGGTTTTGGTTGAAAGTTGTTTGGAGTTCCAGGTAGTTTTCAACTATAGAAATGCAGCCCTTGCTTTGCCAATCCGTGCCCTCACATCTGCATCGGATCCACCTTGGTTGTCGATGATGCTGCCCAGATATGTAAAGGTGTTAATGTCCTCCAAGGCATCTCCATGAAGAGTGATTTGGTTGTTGCATGTTGTGTTGCATCGGAGAATTACGCTTTTTCCTTTATGTGTGTTGAGACCTACTGCTGCTACACTGGTCGTCTTCTCTTGCATTTGTTGTTGAGTGTGGGATAGAAGAGCCAGGTCATGTGCGAAGTCCAGATCGTCCAGCTGCGTCCTAACTGTCCAGTTGATACCATGCTTCCCTCCAGATGTTGACGTCTTCATAATCCAGTCGATGACCAGGAGAAAGAGAAATTATTCAATGTAACCACTATATGTCTTCAGTTATGAAGTATAATTACTACCACAAAGGATACACCATTCGAATAAACTGTGTTTGACATTTAATGGTTGATCTAACCTTTGTTATGCTTTATATTATGAAGTAGATATTTGTAAAGCTTTCCCTACCGACTGTTATTAAAATCTTATCTTAAAAATAACAATTATAGGCAGTCTGTTTCATACTAAAATAACATTAAAATGGATAAAATATTACTATAAACAAAAACGTCAATTTTCAGAAATAATCGTGATAGTTATTTTTTATTGAAATGATGGTCCAATCACTGTTAGACCACCATTAGAAACCTGTAAGCGTTGGATGGCCATTTCGTCCTTAAATTGAACTTCTCAGCAGTGCTCATCCACAACCTGACTTGGCATAAATCGAACTCAGGATCTTCTGTTTTGCTAGTGAACTCCTAACCTTTAGATCATTGAGCTCCCTAGTGACTAGCTTCGTGAGGAAATTCCTAGAGTTCGAGTAAAGCCACCTGAGCAGTGGAGTTTAAACCAATCAAGTGTAAGCAGTTTCCTACTGAAGATGTTAGGTATGATTTAGAAGTACCTTGGATTGATTGGAGTTAGGTATTAACACCGTTGGATGCCGGCACAATTGTCTGTCGAGACCGTCCACTGCTTCCAGGTTTCTAATGATATCATCCGTAGGAAATATCATTGATCATCAATAATGCTAGACAGGTTAATATAAACCCTAATGACAGTTCATTCCTTTGCACATGTTACATTACTAAGAAGATTTCAGTTCATGTCCGTTGAAAACCACGAGTCAATGTTCCAAAGTTCGTATTTCTGTATGGTTTCTCTTTAAATGCTACTTTCAATCCTGAATTTTATGATTAGGAATTACTATTGACGAGTTGTATCTGTCAGTTGGCGCCTTATCAAACTTGTAATTGAATTCGTTGATTTTATTTCCACAAACGGATTTATCGAAGTACGATAAATGAGTCAAATTCGTGAACTGCATCAGTACGTTCTCGTCTTATAATTTTATAAATGAGCTCTGCAATACACATACTTTTGCTTGAGATGGTTGTGTAGAGTGTTGACTTACTTTTTGTAATCATAAATAGATCAGTATTAAACCACCATTAGAAACATAGAAGCACTGGACGACCGTACGGTACTCATCAGTGGCAGTGAGCATCCACGACACTTGCAACCAGCTGGATTCAAAAGCATAAGCTCGGGTTTACTGAGCCAGTATCTAATGGTGTTGACGTATAACTTCGACCAATCCATGGACTTGCGCAACCTCATTCACGATCTTCGCTGCTCACTGCTTCATACCTGAACAGGATTGAGCTCCACTGATCACGTCAGCTCACTAGAACTCGAAGGCTTGGCAAGACCGTGGATTGATCGAAGTCTGACAAATAAGTTTGAAAAAATTTAGAATCTCATTATTTTTATTTTAGTTTAATATTTTTAGTAGAATAAATAAACGCGTTTGCAATTAATAACTGCATTTTTAATTTGAACATTCATTAAAAAAATAGTTTGAATATTTAAATCTCTGTAGCTCTCATATACTTACTTGATCTTAGTACACATGAATTACTATTCAGCATCATTAGATAAAATATTTATGTTCAACATTAGTATACAACCTTTCTTAACTCGATAAACAGATTAACTTGCGTGAATTTGAACGATATTCATTAAATATACTCACCGAATACTCTGATACAGTCAAGAATGAGTAGAGCCTGCACAACCTTCTCAAAATGCCCTCATATGACCACGCCTGTATGGAGACTGCCAGGAAAGTTCTACTTATTGCATTCTCCCGATGAAAAGTGAGTGTCTCACGCTTTATTTGGGTTTATGAGTAGGAAGCATTCACTGAGAGAAGTCAAAAAACCTTAATTCCAAACCAATGATGTACATGGTCTGTGGTATCCTGATGGAACAAATAGTTAGTGGCTATCATGAAATTGCATCTCTTAATGTTGTCCTACTGTCTTGTAGATTAAGCCCGTATCTCGAAAGCTCAGTGCACGGCCCATTAAGATAACCACCTATATTCCGGTTTCAGCGTTCAAACATCAACGTTTGATTTGTTTAGTAGACTTAAGACTAATTGAAATCTCTATGTATTTCATTGAAAATATTGAACTTGTAAGTAACTCTTACCCATCAACTGTCTTGTAACATCTGTAGCCGATTTGATATTAACGTTTCTTCAATAAACGTTAATGACAAGTCATTGTTTACACATCATGAATTTCGGACGCTTTAAGTAAATCTGACATTCACGGTACCTTTTAGGAGTTTCATTACCATTCTTATGAATGTTTTATGAATTGTATTGAATAAAACTCTCTAATTTTTGTAAATGCATTTCGGATTTTATGGATGAGAGACTTTTTTTAAACAGTTTATACATCTACTCATAGTGGAGTGGAAAAACTGTGGAAAAACACAGAAATTATTCAATAGACCGAGATCCGATTGCAAAACTTCATGTTTTAATGAAAATCTACGCACTGGTTTCATTATCTAAAAAGAAATCTTTATTAAAAATATATTGATCATTGTAGATAATTTTAAGAAATTAAAAAGTTTTGAATATTTATTCGATATATGAATGAATTGTGAGGTTGGAAATAAGTAGACTGGTTTACCTTTCATTTATAAACGTGGTATATTTGAAAGACGGTGGAAGCAGTGTTTATTTGATGGGAGCGGAACTCCCTTCATTCAGTGGTAGAATCAAAGAAGTTATCATTGACCTAGTAAGGCTTTAAATAACTTTCTGTAAGAGTGAGAAACAGGAAATATTTATTCATATATATATGTTGCCTAGTCGAACTGAGTTAGTCGACAAGTCAATATGACTTAAATATTAACATTACACTTTGTTACTTACCTACTTAGTTACTCCTGTTACCGCTAGTGGTGGGTAGGCTGCCGAACGGCATTCTTAAACCGGCTCAGTACTAGGACTTAATTTACAGTTCTATCCAATCGTTGTTCATTCTTCTCATATGTGTTTCTATTTCTCGGAGTAATGAGTCCCTTGTCCTTCCACTTGAGTATTCTAGGTGAGGGCTTGTTGTGTGATGCCGTCGAATGATTTCCACCAAGCGTGTTCTATCCACTTCCAGTTCTTCTCCTTGATTTCTTCTTCTGCTAGTTTGTTCTTTCTCACAGTATATTGTTCCTGATAATGTCTGGCTAAATTGTCCTCAGTATTTTGCGTAGACAACTGTCAATGAACATGTGCTCCTTGTGGATGATGACTTTCGTGGTTCACCGAGTTTTCGCCTTATACAGTAGAACTTTCTTAACATTAGTATTGAAAATTCTGACTTTGATGTTGGTTGACAGTTGTTTTGAGCTTCAGATGTTGTTCCGTACTATCAATGCTGCCCTTTTTCTACAATTGAAAAATATCTGGAACTCCAAACAACTTTCAACTGAAACCAAAATCATGATTTTCAATACAAATGTCAACACATTTCTACTGTATGGAGCGGGCCTTTGGAGAACTACGAAAGCCATCATCCAGAAGATACAAGTATTTATTTACAGCTTTATACACGAAAAACTTCGGACTCGTTGACCAGACACCATCAGCAACAACGTACTGTGGGAGAGCACAAACCAGATTGCAGTGGAGGAGCAAGTCAGGAAGAAGCGTTGGAAGTGGATAGGACACACATTGCGGAAAGCACCTAACTGAGTCACGAGACAAGCCCTTACATGAAACCCTCAAGGCAAAAGGAAAAGAGGAAGTCCAAGAAACAGATTAAGCCGAAAAATAGAGAAAGATATGAGAAGAATGAACAAAAATTGGAGAGAACTGGAAAGGAAAGCCGAGGACAGAGTTGGCTGGAGAAAACTGTTGGGTGGCCTATGCTCTATTCGGGGGTAAGAGGCGTAAGTAAGTAAGTAAGTAATGCTGCCCTTACTTCACCGACCCGCACCATTACATCTGCATCAAATCCACCGTCCACATCAATGATGCTGCTCATCTATGTAAAGGTTATTACCTGCAACAAAGAACTTGATTATGAAGTGAGTAACTTGTCATCTGTAGTAAAACTATCCACAATAATCACAATGATGTCTACGACTACAGAATACGACAGAAATTACTGCTTTATCGTCAGATAATTTACGCATGAGATCATCTGATTTGTTTTCTAGAAAATTTCAAAACAAACTGTAATACTTTATGATCATGTTAAATTTTATTTTCACACATTGTGTCAGTCATATAACAACAAATCATGAAAGATTATAGTGCTGTAAAATGAGAAAATAACATTTTCATAATGTGCGATTTGAAAATTACGCCAAAAATTATGAATGTTCATTTAAACAAATCATTGTAACAAGTCATTATCAAAAAGTTTTATAAAAATCAGAGATTTAATAAAATATTAAATGATAATTTCAAAGATTGAATTTTGAATAAAGTTACTGTTTCTCAGTGATAGGTGAGTGATTTTCACGATTGATATATATATATATCTGTTCAAACTTACGAACAAAATGGATCCAGATTAAATCACATTTTATTTTGTGCAAAACGAGAATTCCTAGAATAACGATGTTTTCGTTTTTCATTCTTTTTCCATTTACGTCTGTCATCTCGTCTGCGCCTTTTATGAATACCAGGTCTTGCTGGACTAATCATTAGTGTTTCAGGTTCGTTAGGAAAATTATTCTTCTGAAGATCGAATTGTCGTTCGGCCTCGTCGACCTTCAAAAAGATGTGACTCATCAATGGTCGTTGAATTCTAGATGTCACTGAAGATTGTATCATGCATTGCAAACATAATAGAACACTGATCAACCACATACTAGATAATAATCCTGTTGATAATTTCATCATCACAAATGATTATCAGAATTTTGTATTCATCCAAAAATTCAATAGTGAATAGATTATGTTTATTTCACAAATTATACAACAATACAAGTGATAATTGGAAAAATTTTTCATTTCAACTAATTACTGACTATTTATATTGAATTATAATAGCTGTCGTGTTATACAAGTTTTATACACAATAGATCATGAAGTTTTTTTGTGAAATCAAGTTACGAACACTTTCAATTATGTTGTTCAAAGTGTATTTCAAACGACAGGATATTCATTGTTGTTTACATTTAAATAATATTTATATATATATTGATAGAAATTTCGCGCCATCATTTCGATCACTTGTTGACTAGTTTAAAAATTGACAATTGAACGAGTGTTTATTGAAAACTAGATTACAGACAATAGTAATTTTAATTTATAGGCTTTATGTAAATTAACAAGTCATTAAGGATGTTTTTTTCAAAAATTTCATGTTGTAAATTTGTAGAAGTGACTTGGGATGAAAATCAATCAAGAGTCCTGCGAAAATAGTTAGAGAGGTTCTGGTCTCGTAATTAGAAACTTGATAAGTCTTTGATTTATCTCGATATTCGATCACATGTGTAGATGTATGAGAAATTTTCAACTAGGAAGAAATATCTGTGGAAGAGAACAAACCAGATTCTAGCCGAGGAAGAAATCAGGAAGCCGCTTTGGAAGTGGATAGGAGACACTTATTAGACAGCACCCACCTACATCACAAGACAAGCTCTCACTTAGAATTCCTGAGGTGAAAAGAGAATAAGGAAGATGAAACAGCACATTCTCCCGAGAGATGGAAACAAACATAAGAAGAATGAGTAAAAATAGGACAGTCGTAGGATAGAGTAGGTTGGAGAATGCTGGTCAACGGCCTATGCTCTACTAGGTGTAACAGTCGCAAGTAATTAAGTAATCGTTCTATGAGCAATAATAATTTTTAAAACATTATAAGTCTCTCGAAGGAATAAGCGAAATTCTCCGATACAACACAACATGCAACAACCAAATCACACTTCATGGCGATGCCTTGGAGAACGTTAACACCTTTACATATCTGGGCAGCATCATCGACAATCAAGGTGGATCCGATGCAGATGTGAGGGCGCGGATTGGCAAAGCAAGGGCTGCATTTCTACAAGTGAGAAATATCTGGAACCCCAGACAACTTTCAACCGAAACCAAAATCAGGATTTTCAATACAAATGTCAAGACACTTCTCCTGTATGGAGTGAAAACTTGGAGAACTACCAAAGCCATCATCCAGAAAATACAAGTGTTTATTAACAGTTGTCTACGCAAAATACTTCGGATTCTTTGGCCAGACACGATCAGCAACAACTTACTGTTGGAGATAACAAACCAGATTGCAGTGGAGGAGGAAATGAGGAAGAAGCGGTGGAACTGGATAGGACACACACTACGAAAAGCACCTAACTGTGTCACGAGACAAGCCCTCACATGGAACCCTGAATGTCAAAAGAAAAGAGGAATGCCAAGGAACACACTACGCCGAGAAATAGAGATAGATTTGAGATGAATGAACAAAAATTGGACAGAACTGGGAAGGGAAGCCCAGGACAGAGTTGGTTGGAGAAAACTGGTGTGTGGCCTATGCTTCATTGGGGATAACAGGCGTAAGTAAGTAAGTAAGTATGTCTCTCGAATTATATCTTACTATTTTCTCACGATTTAATTCACAATATTAATATAAGATTTTCCAACCTTTGTCTTTGTAACAATTCAGAGTTTGGTAGGGGATTAGAGAGCTTTCAACAAAAAATTTAAACATCATGAGTTGATCTTAAAATAATCATCATTGAAAATAACAATTCAATTCTTGAATGTAAGTTCATCGTGGATAAGTACAGCTGAAAAATGTAAAACTAGGATGAAACAACCGTTCAGATAGAATCCCTACAATTCCAAAAAGAAACTGTTGATCAATGTGGAATCAAAGCATGTTGAATATGAAATACGGACTGGCAATATCATGAATTTCTATAGAAGCCATGATCACACTTCCCTTACTCATATTAGTTTGAAAATAGAGCTCTTTTCGCAAATGTACAGAAAAATCTTGTAAATTCATAAATAATCCCTTTAGTATATAATACACTTGTTAAGAGTGTACAGTTTGAATATTTTGAAAAAATGAAAATTATTTTGTTTTACAAAATAAACTTCAAATAAATCAAGGATTATTGAAGATTATACAATTTTAAGATAAATTTTATGTGAAAAACTCACTACTTACTTGAATAATAATAATACTTAAGTTGTTTTATACGGAAATCAAGAATCCGTCATGATTCAACCACCATTTATGATCTTTAACGATTAATGATTCTCGGGAAGATTGCGGTCTAAGATGAAGAGCTATGTTCATCATATCAAAACGTTACGGGTTGTGAAGATTGTTAAGTTTTTTTGAAACCATGAATCGATCAATCAAAAAAACTTAACAATCTTCACAACCCGTGTAATGCAAATTACCTGTGCTCACTAGTGACTAGATCCGTGAGGAATCTTCTCCGGCTTCTAGTGGGAAGACGTGACCAGTAAAGTTCAACTTGTTCGGATGTAGACATTAAATACAGAAGGCTGTGTATGAGATGGCGCAATTCCGCGAATTCATCAAGTTAGACATTTACACCGTTAGATACCGGCTCAGTGGTCCGGTGGTCAGGCGTTCGCCTGCAATACCGAAGGTCCTGAGTTCGAATCCTGGGGGTGCAGGAGTCATGGATGCGCGCTGCTGAGGAGTCCCGTCCTAGGATGAAACGGCCTTCTTTCAGTGCTTCCAGGTTTCTAAGGGTGGTTTAATATAGATCGATTTTTGGTTTCAAAACATATCAGAAAGTGTAAAAACAATGTTTTTTATTGTAGTCTAAGGTTTATCAACAATGTTCGTCCGCAAGATGATCTGTATTTGGAAGTTCATTATTCTGAGATTGTTGCTGACAGGAAATAATGAAATTTTCCTAGTATCAATAGGATTCCAAAAACTACTTTAATAATTAAATGGCTTGAACTGATTTTTTCTAGTTAGCGTTTCTTTTAACGAGACGCCTAACTCTTCTCCTTTATCCGGGCATTGTTCCAGGGAGGTGGCTCCGGGCGGAGTTTAACGATCAGCTTAAAATGTTCACCAAATTGCACAATTCGGTTAATGTCAGTCAATCAAACTTTACCAATAAGAACGTCATATATCATTCTCATGAATAGGTTACACAAGAAGAATTAAGAATTACTGTGAAATTCAAGAATTCGTGTTTAAATCTCAAGTGACTTGATCATTGTGTGATTTATTTCATTTAGGATAAGTCAATTGAAATATGCAAAGTCTGCTACTTGATACAACTAAGTAGAACTACAACTTTCAGCACTAGAACAAGTAGAACCACTGCCCTCCGTATCACAAATCGAAAGCTGCAAGAAAACAGAAGATGGGTTTACCTCAGTAAATGTCCTAATGTACAGGAAAAATCAAATACATTTATGATTTTTTTATATAAATATTGAAAATGTCATAATTCTGTAAACATCAGTGTTACACAAGCGTCTAACTCACTATATGTTACATCGATATTCTTGAAATTCTGTCTGACTCCAACTAAATGGAGTCTCTTTGGCTTCAAGCTAGCATTTGAATGTATCTAAGAACCATTTAAAATAAAATGTTCAAGTAATCTCTTACAGTTATTTACGATCAATCAACATAGAGTGCAATACTGTACTCAGTCGAACAGAAAGTAGTACTTAAATGCCAAATGATTGTTGCTTCTTTGCGATTGTACATAATAGAAAATTAGTTAATCATGTGTAGCCTGAATTGAGTTGTGTATAGTAAAGAAGTTTGAAGCTAGAATGTTTAATTTTATTGCAAATCAAAAATATTTGTACATATCATTGAAATCGTAGAAACTTGGAAGCTTGTTATGATGGTGTTCGGGTTCTGTGAGCTGGATATTTTGGTCGTGAAGCTTTCATGGTTCTTTTGAAAAACATCATGAGCATAAACTTCAGATAGCAGAAGTGAAGTATTCGAACTTCTCCACGTTTGACATGTAGCTTGTTCTGCTAACGTCGATCTTCATTGGTTGCTGTTGACCTTAAACCTGTCGTTGTTTGCACATTTGTTTTGATTAAATCCCCTTTTTGATCTGTTTCTTGATCCTATGTTTGCCTATGATTTTCCTGTTTGGTTGATAAATTGGGTCAATGTCGATGTGTTTGTTGTTTGCTGATTGACTTGAGTGCTTCACTTCTCTCTGAAGTTTGTGCTGATGATGTTGTTCGGCAGAAGAACAATGAAAGCTCCACAACCAAAACATCCAGCTCAGAGAACCAAACACCACCACCAACTCAATCATCCACCTGAGCTACAAATCTTCTCCACCATCTTAAAACTTGGAAGCATTGAACAGTAGCCATTTCATAGGTTCATTGATCTCTCTGTGTATTCAAGTTAAACTCAACAATGTTTACATTCCTTAATTGATATTTGTATATCAGTTTCCTAAACTAATTGATGTGATATTTATTATTATTAGTAGTAGTAGTAGTAATTAAGAATTGACCTAATTAATGGCTATCAATCAAATAGACATGTACAATTCATTGTAGCTAAAAATATGAAGTACTCAAATTCGAAATCAACATCGATTAATTTAAACACTAAAGAATCTGATTACAATAAATTGAATAAATGAACGATTGAATGAGTTAAACTCATCATCATCGTGTGTGTGTGTGTGTGAGTAGTTTTGATTGCAATCTAAATGGTTATCTGATTGTTCAACGTTTCAATATTGACATTCGTACAATGATCAGTAATTGTTTAAAATCAAATTATCTGTTGATATGATCAGTTGTTAATTGGTGTTTATTAGTTTATATGTTAAATCTAAACTAACTAAAACTTGTTATTAATGGCTTACTGTTGAATGTACATGTACACAAGTTTTGTAAGCAGAAAGCATGATGAAATAGAGCTAGGAAAAAAGTGTAAAACGGATACATGTTGATAACGTTTTTTCCGGTTGTTTTCATTTTTACCCTAATTGGAAGTTTTTCAAAGTTATAAAAGTTCTAATCAATGGCTAAATTTAAGCGTGGTACTATGATGATATAACATTTTGAGTCGGTGAAGAAAATTCGTAGTGGAGTTCCATCATTTCTCTGACTTGATTTTGGAACTTCTTCTTCTGAGAGAACATCATCAGCATAGACATCAGTGAGCACAAATGAAGTATTTGAAGTATGCTTGCGTATGACTCGTAGATTGCTCTTGTTAGCCTTCAATCTTGATTGGTTGTTATAGTGACTTGAAAGCTGAACTCCAAACAACTTTCCTTTCATCTTGGAATAATAAAACTCTCATGAATTCTTGTATAAATGTTAAAAAGTAACCATTGACTACTACTGATTGAAGTAAGGATGAAAAGTAAATTTTTTTTAAAAAAGATAGGAACATTTAAACGTAACTAGAAAATCCATTTTTGTAATTAAAAACAATGAAACTTTGGTTGATTATGTAATAAGTTTACAGAAGATGGAATCAAATTCAAAAATTATCTAATATTATATGGTGCGAATTTATCACAGCAAGTTTTATTTATGAGCAGAAACTTTCAGAAACGAACTAAACTAGTTCTTTTTTGACAAGGAATTTCCAGTTGAGACTTGAGATCATTGATACATGCTAGAAGACACTATTAACACGGAAAAGTATTCAACTTAGATAAAATAAGCCAAATAACTTGTTCGTAAAGACACATTTAACTAACTCATGCACATAAGAGCGAAAGTATTTTTATCTTGGGGGAAAATCAATAAAACTGATGAATATACGGATCAGAGAAGTGTTCACCTTGTTTTAAACTAATGTTGTCGATGCTGAGTTGCTGAATGTCTTTTCGGTGGCAAACGGTATAATCCAACACTTTCCATATGCTGACAAACTTATGGCGATGTACTTATTTTCACCTCGTGAATCAAATCAAATGCAAAACTGTCCGTATGGAGCTCGGCAATGTCAACGTTTCAAACGCATAATAAAAGTTGCAGCTTTAGAATTTCAAATGCTCATAGATTTACTTTGATGAAACAATTCTCATTTTCGAATCTTCCTAATAGTTTAAGGTGTTAATTAGTTTTAATACTTTAATGAACTTAGGAACCAAGTATCCCTACAATCAGTTCCTCTTAGAATAGATTCAACCGTAGACCTTGAAGTTCCATTAACTTCTGGGTTGTACGGGACTTCGTAAGTTACTAGTCTTCAATCATAGGTGTATCCGAAGCATTGCTCGTATATCCTGGGACGACCGAGTAAGCAATGCTATCGTTAGAAAACGAGTTCCGGGTAGGGATGGCGAATCAGTAGATGAAGTAGTGAAACTTCATCACTTGAGGTGGTTGGAACATGTGTAACGAATGCCCAACCACCGACTGCCACGACGAGCTATGTTTTGTGGTGCAGGAGTAGGTTGGAAGAAAGCTAGGGGCTGCCAGACCAAAACATGGCACAAATCCATAAAGTCATTGGCAAGTGGACTGAGTCATGTTGTTAGGTGTAAACTACGTGGTTGGGGTCCGCGAGACGAAAGTCACCAATGGTTAGAGACTTTGAACGACATGACTCAGAATCATTTGCAATGGCACGGGTGCATCCACTCTTTGTGTTCTCTCTAATTCTAACCTTCTGAATTCCTCATTATCTCTTTCTTTCTCCTTCTAAATTTATCTCACTGAATTATACTTCTCGAATCATATCTTCGCTCCCTAATCTTCTTCATTACTGCTAATACTTCTACGATCGCTATCACTCTTGTATTTGAAATGATAGTTGCGTCTGTGTGCTGATGTTGTATGGCAACCTGAACTGATGTACTTATGTACCAAGTTCTGCGTTGTATCTCTCTCTGTCTGTCTGGGTTGTATATAGTTTAATCTCCCTAACAACGGTTCACATAACTTCATGTACAAACTACTTTTAACCAGCCTTAGCATACCAAACTTTTATTTCCAGTCTTATTAACTTAAACTTTACACTTAGGTTAGAATCGGACCAACTGAAATTTGAGTCTTTCAAACTCTTAATACACCTTTTATCAAATTAATTGCTTCAACCTAGTATACTGGAAAAACTTGAATATCATATTCACGACTATCTAACATAAAGCAGAAATGCTTCCTTTTCCAAAATTTTCTTTTCATGTGAAATAGTTTGCAATTAATCTCTCTTTTTTTCTTATTCATAGTTTGAAATAGTTTGTGATACAATAAATCAAACACTTGAAACAATGGTTCGTTCATTGCTACTGATCTAGTAACTTATCCTCCGGCAAAAAATACTAACTACATTTAAAAATTAATTACACCTTATAAGTAAGTACATCTTATGTAGATTATAAATTGCAGATAATAATTATTTTCACTCAACATACATAGTAAAATTTAATTTCTTGCAATTATTTATGCGATGGTGGAGAAAACCTGTAGCCCAGGTGGATGATTGTGATGGTGGTGTTTGGTTCTCTGAGCTGGTTGTTTTGGTTGTGGAGCTTTCATTGTTCTTCTGCCGAATAACATCATCAGCACAAACTTCAGATAGAAGTGAAGCTGATGATGTTGTTCGGGAGAAGAACAATGAAAGCTCCAAAACCATAACAACCAGCTCAGATAACGAAACACCATCACAATTATTTATGCATTTTTAACTCTGGTTGGTTTAACTACCCTTACTAAAATCCATTCTAATCAGGAATGAAAAGGTTCAGGGTAGAGTAGATTGGAGAATACTGGTCGGCAGTCTATTCTTCATCAAGTGCAACAGGCCTCAATAACTAAGTAAGCATTAATCAAACTAATCTACAAACAGTTATGTATATAAAACAGTGCTAATCTTTAAAAAATTTAAAACTTGTACAGAACAAATAAGGTTATTCGACAAGCCTATCGATAGAACATTGAAGTGAAAAAGTGATTCAATATGACAGTGTCTATCAAAAAATTAAACGAAATACGTACAGAAATTGACGAATACGTTTTTGTTTTTAAAACTATATACTATTTGCATTACGGGGTTGTGAAGATTGTTAAGTTACACACTGCTGAGGAGTCTCATACCAGGACGAAACGGCCGTCCAGTGCTTCCAGGTTTCTAATGGTGGTCTAACATTGATCGATTCATGGTTTCGAAAACGTTTAACTTAACAATCTTCACCACCCCGTAATGCAAATTAACTGTGCTCACTAGTGACTAGCTTCGTGAGGAATCTTCTCCGAGTTCTAGTAGGAAGACGTGACCATTGAAGTTCAGCCTGTTGGTGTGTAGATAGTAACTACCGAAGATTGTTTATGAGGTTGCGCAACTCCGTGAATTTGATCAAGTTAGACATTAACACCGTTAGATACCGGCTCAGTGGTCGGATGGTTGGGCGTTCGCCTACAATACCGAAGGTCCTGGGTTCGAATCCTGCTGGGTGCAAGAATCGTGGATGCACACTGCTAAGGAGTCCATACCAGAACGAAACGGCCGTCCAGTGCTTTCAGGTTTCTAATGTTGGTCTAACAGTGAACGATTCATGGTTTCAAAAGTGTATATACTATTCGCATGTCAGCTATGCCTCGGAATTATTGAAAGATTCTGTTATTATTCACTCATTATCACATTTTACGAATTAATTCAGTTGTTGATATCGACTGCTTTAGATAGTGTAATGTGAAGATTCTAAATTCTAACAAAACACCTGATTTTGACTAACATTAGAATTTATCTTATGGCACAAATCTTTGAATCTGTGAAATATGATGACAAGGCAGATTAGGTGATAAACGTAGCTGAAATTGTGGTGATGTTTCGTTCTTTGAGCTGTGGATGTTTTCGTTGTGAAGCTTTCATTGTTCTTCTGACCTCAACAACATCATCAGCACAAACTTCAGATAGAAGTTAAGCATTCGAATTTCTCCACGTTTGACTCGTAGGTTGTTCTGCTAACCTCGATCTTCATTAGTTGCTGTTGACCTTTGACCTGTCGTTGTTTGCACATTTGTTTTGATTGTATCCCCTTTTCGATCTGATTCTTGATCCTATGTTTGGCTATGATTTTTCTGATTGGTTGATGAATTGGGTCAATGTCGATGTGTTTGTGAATTGCTGATTGACCTGAGGAGTGCCAAGCTTCTAAAAATTCTCTAATGTTCTTTGTCCTCCCCCTACCCACCTGAGCTACAAGTTTTCTGCAGGTTTAAGGTCAACAGCAACCAATGAAGATCGAGGTTAGCAGAATAATCTACAGGTCAAACGTGGAGATATTCGAATGCTTCACTTCCATCTAAAGTTTGTGCTAAAAATTTTGTATTCTGACTTACTAAAATATTCACTCAGATGTACTGGTGAAATAAGCTTTTTTTCAAACAAAACGATTATAGAGTCACTTGTTTTCAATTTGCACGCATTTAAACAGTAAATAACTTTAAAGTCATACAAATTAACAAACGACAAGTTTTGTACTCAAAAAACAAAAAAATTTTTTATATTTTCTATTGTGTATAATAGAATTTGTCATTTTAGACTATAGATAACATGAAATCAAAAATAAGGGATCGATTAATTTTGTCTGTCAACTTCGAATCGGTAATCACTTTTCATATTACCTAGTACAATAAAATTCTTACGTAACATTAAATTAGATTGAAAACAAGAAACCAACATGTTCAGCAAACTTGATCAGTTGAAAAGTTATTTTAAAATCAATTTCTTCTGAGACGAATTTCGATTAATAAGAACTATTGATAAGTAAATTTAAAAAATGTCAAAATAACAAAATCACTAAAACACACACACACACACACACACGAAAAATCAGATGAGAATACTGGACAAAATGTTGTTTTATACAAATCAGATAAAAAAAAATTTCAAAATACAATCAATGCACTACTAGAACTCACCAATAAGTAGTAGTAATCAAGGTTAAAAAAGTTGTTTCATTGTTTGTTTGTTTGTGTGTTTTTTTGTCAATGAATCTCGAAAATGATTATTATTATTATTTTCTATATGGATAATAACCAAATCGTGGACGATAATGTCGACGATATAAACGTCGTTGTAATCGCATCATTCTATGCTGTGCTCTCAACATACGTTTTTGATGTCGATAATAACGTCGTAGACGACTAAATCTTACTGGTGCAACAACTAATAATTGGTTGGGCTCGTTGTCTTGAGTCACGCCACTCAATAAATCAGTGTATTCAGCCTCTTTTACTTTGGCAAATATTTGTTCAACAGATGGATGGCGGCTGTTCGATAATGATACGAAACCAGGAGGACAAGTTAACAAACTCAATAGTATAAGCATAAAACAGATTTTCGAATAGAATATAGATGACCATCTGGTTTGTTGCATAATATCCAGTTTAAATGAACTGAAATTTTGTATAAAGATTCTAAATAAACTGTATATATATATATATATGAAGCTATTTAAATGGTAATAGTTCATTTGTCAATGTCAAGTAATTTGTACATTTTTAAGTTGAATTATGAACGCTTACAGCATAAAGATAAACAACGCACAAAACTAATGCAAAAATACAAGCAAACTATCAACATACACAACACCGTATCAAATGGTTTTACATTTGATGTATTGACCACATTTTTCAAGTGTTTCTCACAATTGGACACATTGAATATTCAAATGTTTCATTGATTCGTTAAAATACCATAGTTTTATACACTTTATTTGAATTGAGATAATTTTAATCAGAACAAATTACAACTGTACTAATGATTTGAAGAAACTTGGAAATCATTTATTGTCAACGTGAATGTATTATTCTGTTTAATGACTTATCTAGAAAATGGGAAGATAGGAAATTCGTGCCGTCTTGAATTACTTACTTACTTAATTTCGACTGTTACCCCCAATGGAGCATAGGCCGCCCACCAGTTTTCTCCAGCCAACTCTGTCCTGGGATACCCTCTCCAGTTCTGTCCAGTTTTTGTTCATTCCTCTAATATCTTTCTCTATTTCTCGGCGTAATGTGTTCCTTGGCCTTCTTCTTTTCCTTTGACATTCAGGGTTCCATGTGAGAGCTTGTCTCGTGACGCAGTTAGGTGCTTTTCGTAGTGTGTGTCCTATCCAGTTCCACCGCTTCTTCCTCATTTCCTCCTCCACTGGAATCTGACTTGTTCTCTCCCACAGTACGTTGTTACTGATCATGTCTGGTCAACGAATCCGAAGTATTTTGCGTAGACAACTGTTAATAAACACTTGTATCTTCTGGATGATGGCTTTGGTAGTTCTCCAGGTTTCCGATCCATACAGTAGAGCCGTCTCGACATTTGTATTGAAAATGCTGATTTTGGTTTTAGTTGAAAGTTGTTTGAAGTTCCAGATATTTTTCAACTATAGAAATGCAGCCTTTGCTTTGCCGATCCGTGCCCTCACATCTGCATCGGATCCACCTTGATTGTCGATGATTCTGGCCAGATATGTAAAGGTGTTAATGTTTTACAAGGTATCTCCATCAAGTGTGATTTGGTTGGCTGATGTTGTGTTGCATCGGAGAATTTTGCTTTTTCCTTTATATATATTGAGACCTACTGCTGCAGAGGCTGCTGCTACACTGGTCGTCTTCTCTTGCATTTATTGAATGTTAAATAACTCAAGAAATGACAAGTATGATATCGAGTTAAGTTCACTCATTCACGATCGATTTTATCTCACCACACATATTATCAATGATGATACTACTTACAGCTAGCTCTATAAATATCTAAAGATTATACTTATAAGTATCATTTGTTTTTGAAGAAAAAATCTATTCCCTCAATACCTCTGAATTGTAATGGATTACAGAAAACACTTACTTATCGCAATAGAAATCTCTATTTTTTTCCGAGTTTATCGAAACTAGTAATGATCATTTTCTCTGAAAAAAATTTCATTTCATTTGATTAAAAAATTGTTCCTCCTTTATTCTGTTTACTTTTATTTTATTTTTTTCTCTAAAATGAAGTAATGATTTCTTTTAAGATTTTTTTTTCTAACACCCATATTGAAAACAAAAACTCAAATAAAGCAGGAATTATTGAAAATGTAACCAAAAAAGACAATGAAAATGACTTCAGTTCTTGTTTAAATGAACTATTTAGTATACAGTGTAAACGTTTATGGTAACTATGGTTACGAGATATACTGCATTTTATGAAAAAAAAACTCAAATAAAATATTCGATTTTAATTCAAATGATAATTTAATTTTATCTAAGTCAATGTTTTTTTTTTAAGGTGTAACAGTTCACTACTAAGTAGGCATGAAATGTTCCGATTTTTCAACAGATTACTTCAGCGATAATAATAATAATTGGGACATTTCAACCTAATATTAAGTATATATATACATATTCAACGTGACTTTCAAAGAACTATTTTATCATTGAGACATATTCAGAATGTCTTTTATAGAAAGATTAAAAGTAAGTTAATTTTTTTCACAGTGATTGACAATTCCAAAACAATATCTTTAGTTGAAAGAACACTTTGTATTTTATATTAAACATGACGATTGTGATTTCGAAAACTGATTATCTATCAGTGCTAGTTAACTTGTTGTTCAGTGAAATTCTTTTTCAAAAAATCTAATATACAGGTCAATTTTTTTTATCAGTTATATAATTCGTAATGCTTGTCAAAGATCTTAATGTAAGATTTTGATCGCTGTTTTTCTTTTTAGAAAAATATCATTCGATGTGATTATTTAACAACGATCCCAACAGCAGCTACGTTCAAATTCGATTCAATAGTTATTGAATGGTTGATTTGTTTTAAATTAAAGTTTCAAGGTTATCAATTCTTCATGAGATGTTAAACAAACTTAAAATTTGCACATTTTATGAGTTCATATTAATAAGTAACAATAATAATTTTCAGATTATTTTGTTATACAATGATAAAACTTTTTTAAGCCTATATGGTCACACTATTTTTGTCAAGGATCCTTTCAACGATACGATGTAGGTGACCCCATAATAAACACTCCTACTTTATCTGAGTTTAGGATTTAACAATAATCCTAGAAGAGTTCTAGGTTGAAATCACCAAACCGCATTTGAAAGCAAATCACAGCTTCAAATTTTCAAAACAAATGAACAACAGGAAGGGTGAGGAGCAGTTTGATCCCGGAATTGAAGGCAGGCGTCAAATTAATGAATAGTGCTGGCCAATACCGGCAAACACTTTGAAAAGCGATAGAACAGAAAATGAAGTCGAGAACTAAATTTGAAACGCCGTTTATTAAGTGTACGGTTGTTACTTTATAAAATGAAACAAACCTGACAGACTATTGATCACAATACCCTATAGATACTGAGTGTAAGGCTGAAGGAAAATTTGAGTCAGTGGTTACTGGACTAGTAACCCGTCAGCTCTCTTATTGAATGTATCTACTTTCATTTATTCAATAAACCTATACTGTATAAACGCAAAAATAATATTTTTTTGAATTCCTTACAACCTAAAACATTTTGTTTTCGTGTAGAACTACTTATAAATACAATAGTAGAATCCATAGGACGTATATCCGAAAATACTGTAATATATGCAAAATGTATTCGCTGTACTAATCTGGAAAAAAACGCCATATAATGAATGTTCTTTCTATGATACAGAATAGTGCAGGTATGCATTAGTAATTACATTTAACTAGCAAGAGACCACATCTCACGGTTTTTTATTGATTTGACAATAGATAAATGACTTCATTAGAAATAAAGTTTTCTTGAGTAGTCAGACAAAATGAAAGTTTAGAGGTGTAATGTTAAATTTCATTTAAATTATGTACCAACCGATTTAAACAAACCCAAGGTCAAATATTAAAAAAAATCGATGAAATAATAACATGTAGATATTATTGAAAATTGAACGAAAAATAACATTCATGTAAATGAAACCGTCATGTAATATGTAACACATATTAAAATGAAAATGATGTGATATATATTTTTAATACACAATGAATTGGCATAAGAAGGCATCAGTACACTTCCACTAAATCCCATATCTATGGAGGTTGAATGTTTACGAAATATTTTCCGATGACTTTTAATTTGTTTTTGTTTGAACTCATTCAATGGTTGAGATGATGATGATGATGATGATGATGTTGATGATGAAGATGACAGTGATGAGTTTATGTTTGTTTTATTCAAATTCATACTGGAAACATTCAAAGCATTCACTGAATGATTATTATCGACATGAAAATGTTCCGGCAGTTCAATAGATTCTTCAATAATATGTTCTTCATGAATGAATTTATTTGAAAAATGACTTCTACTGTAGATATTTTGATTTGGTACTAATAAATACGTTTCATAATTATGTTGATTTTTATTCAGACTAGTAGTAGTACTACTACTACTACTTATTGTCTTGATAATTTTTAAATGAATAATTATTAAATTGAATAATATGAAAATTCGGAACATTTAGAAATCACTAAATAATAACAAGGCTTGCGTACAATGTAATTCAACTGTCAATATTTGAAATTGACGCAAAAATTTCAATATTCAATTTCAATGTTTTTATTGTTCAAATTTATAAGATCTCGATCATAACAGAACTTGTTTATCATAGTAATAACATCAATAATAATAATCATAATCATAATAACAATACAAGGAATCCTTATTTTACATATTTATATGAAGTAATCATAAGGTTTAAGTGAGAATTTTTATCACCTGCCTTTTAAAATGTTTAAAAATCAAATGTGTACAATAAATCTTAGCGTAATGTAGACCTCCAAAATAATAATGAATGTAAATTTAATGAAATAATAATTATGTGACTATTGAACATTGAACACAACAATGAATTTAATTAAATCCCGCTGATAAAACAACGAACGACATATTGAATTGAAATTTCTTAATATATAAGCTGACGTAAATATGAGTTGAATGAAAAAAAAATATTTAAACCTAACAATGAATGTATGAAATTATACAAATAAACAAGTGACGTAACGCGTGGAACTTAATTTGATATTGAAAATTAAATTTATCTGTTTTTATGACGGAATTATTACTGAGGATGCACTAGAAACCATCATAAACTGTATGGCAGTTCAATTATCAATATTTACTAATTCAATTAAATTTAAATTAGGTTCCGTACAATTAGATTTAAACGAAACATCAACAACTTTATGTATTCTTATACGCTAATTAAATTCACATTTACCACGACTATGTGATAATATCTCATTTAAACAAAATATTGAATGTTAAATTGTTTGATTTTTTTCACACGAAATTATATAATTCACATATATGTTTATTAGATCAATTTAGACAGCTTAATAAATAGGCTGTGGGTGTTTAGAAAATTAGGATGAACAATAATTATTGATTTTTCTCTAATAAAAAATGATCGCTGAATTTCTAGATTTATTTATCGTTTGTACGAAACTAGATCAAACATTCACAATAAGTTATATTCAGCCTCAGGTGACAACCTCTAGGTCTGAAATATTCTCATACACTGATTATTGAATTGTATGTAGTAACTGTTGTCTGTTTCAGTTTTTAGAGCTGATCAAACTCTTGTATTTTAGCTATCAATCTCAAATGACAACTTACTTACTTACCTACGCCTGTTAACTTTCATGGAACATAGGCTACCGACCATCGAACAGTTTTTTCTAGTTAGCATTCTTTTGGTGAGTTGGTTTTCTATGGGGTACTGTTGATAAACCCAGGTCTAATCCTTCTCCTTTGTCCGAACTTTGGACCAGCAATAGTAACCCTAGAAGGACTCTAGTTGGAGTGACAAACATGATATTATTTCATGAAGCTACGGAAGATGATATATTTATGGCCTCTATTTCATCTCTACATCAACTGATATTCAGTACTGTTGTTTATATTTAGAGACATTTGATCAGATATCTAACTTTATTTATATGCAGTTTTCTGCAAATAGTTTGAATGAAAAACGCTCAGTCAACAGATAACCAGTTTGATACTTTTGGAATCATGAATCGAACAATTTTAAAAAACCATTAGAGAAATCTGGAAGCACTGAAACGTTGTCGTTTCGTCCTGGTATGGTACTCGTCAGTATTACTAATTCAAAACCCCAGTTCTGTCGCAGAATTCAAATCCAGGACCTTCGGTCTTGCGATCCAACGCCTAATATCAGTCAATCAGCCAGTCACCTACAACGTAGAACTTTTTATAAACGTACATTAGTTCAAGTTGTCATACTACATTATAACCCAGGGATCAAACTTTCAACTCAAATGCCATAGTAGTAGAGCTAGTAAGAGTGTTAGCGGTAATCGAAAAGATGAAATTTCGAAGATTTCATTTTAGATGTGCATTTCAGAGAAATTAATTTAAAAAATAGAGAGGGGGAAAAAACGGTCATAAGGAATTCAAAAGACTAGAATTTCAGAGAAGAAAAAAATGGATGCATCTGCGCCATTGCAAATGATTTTGAGCCATGTCATTCAAAGTCTGTAACCATCGGTTATCATCTCACGGGCCCTAACTAGGTAGCCGACACCTACCAACATCACTCAATCCACTTGTCAGTTACTTCTTGGATTTGTGCCATGTTTTGGTTTAGCCGCCCATACCTTTTTTCCAACCTACTCCAACACTGCAAAACATAGCTTGACGAAGCAATCAGTGGTTATGCATTTGTAACACATGTCCCAACCACCTCAACTGATGAAGTGTTAGAAAATGTTTATAATTATTACTTATCAACGAATCTACTAAAACACATCTAACTAATTGAAGGCATGAATTTCAGTGTTGCAAATGTGACTGTTAGATAAATTTGACTTTTAACAATTTTCAGTATTACTTAGCTACGCCTGTTACCCCTAGTGGAGGGAAGGCCATCGACCAGCTCTATCTAACCAACTCTGTCCCTACCTTCCTTTCCAGTTCTGTCCAACCTCTATTCATTCGTCTAATATCGGTCTCCATTTTTCAGCGTAATATATTCCTTGACCTTCCTCTTTTCCTTTGACATTTGGTATTTCAAGTGAGGACTTGTGTGTGTGTCCCATCCAATTTCAGCACTTCTTCCGGATTTCTTCTTCCGCCGGAATCTGGTCTGCTCTCTTTCACAGCAGGTTGTTGCTGCTAGTGTCTAACCAACGGATCTGAAGTATTTTACGTAGATATCTGTTAATAAACACTTGTATCTTTCTGGTGATGGCTTCCTGGATGATTATTCAAGGTTTTTTCACAATTTCAATTAGTTTGCTCACCTTTTTTTCCTACTAAAAACTGGCATTCTAACTTCTTCGTTTAGATTATTTTCCAATTCATATGCTGTCCGATTTGCAGTTGCAGAAGAACACTAAATGGTGTGTAACATATTAGTTGTAATCTTTTCATATAACTGCTTTTTCATTTAGAGTTGAAATCATAAATCAAACATTATCAGACCAGAATTAGAAAACTTGAAAGCACTGGACGGCCGTTTCGTCCTAAAATATGAGACTCATTAGCAGGGTGCATCCACGACTTCTGCACTTCGGAGGATTCAAACCCAAGACCTTCGGTCTTTTCATCATTGATTCAGTTTTATAAAACGTGTATGTGTTCATTAGTTCAAATGTATAATCTCCTATATCTTGACCGTTGCCAATTATGAAAGAACAGTGCGAAGAAGTAATTGATCTGAAAATAAGTGATGCGTTTTCGCTATACACATTTTGAACAAATTGGTCACACACATATACACTTGTCCAGGCATTTTAAATGAAGATTAATAAAAGGTCAATTAAATAAAAGTTCAAACAGATATTGAAGTGATAACTGTAAATGAAGGAGATAGAAAATTAACGAAAAATAGGAAGAATAAGAAAGGTTAGTAAATTGTCACATCACCTTAGGTCATAAAAATGACTTAAAGATGATCAGGGTAAGTTCAAGATTATAACAAACTATTTGTGTGTTTTTGAGGGAGGTTTCCATAAACCTCAAAATTTGTCCTTCAACGTTTCTAAACGATGTGTTTAAAAGCTATCTTGATGGCAGTCATATGCTCCGTCTCAATTATACATTTTGAAATCTATGTACGTGGTTTTTCTAATCACACGTTTGTCAGGTAGTCTGACGTTAAATGATTTTGAAGCCACTGAGTTAGTTGTTTCATAACCCTTGATTGCAAGGTCTGATTAATTCTCCCTTTGTTTAAATGTCGACGCAAACATGTAAACCGATAAATGTCATGAAATGTGATGTAATCATTCGAGCAATGTCTAAATCTATCTCCAATCATGGGCTTAGTCTTTTCAGTTATAATCAGTTTTACGATATAGTATGGTTTTTCTATGGCTACTTAAAATTGAAACCATTTGATTCACTTCTAATTAGCAACAAGATATAAACGCGTTTCTTTCCCACAGAATAAAAGTAACAGGTTTTCGTCTTAATGGCTTTTTACACCGATTGAAGAATTTCAGCGGACAATCGTTTGTAATCAATGTTTCTGTGAAGAATTACGCATTGTCTTCAAATGTATTCATAATGTAGAATTTTTCATTCTAGTTTTTTTATTTCTAACAAAAATATTCATCGTGTTTTAATGTACTTGTATTCTGTTGATGATGTAATCTACACAGAGATAAGTAGCATGGAAACAACTACACTTATCATTTGAAATAATCCCACTTGAAATTCTCCTCTTTTCGAATTTTTTTTTCCCTTCAATGTTAAAATTTTTTTTTTGTAGATTTTTTCAAACAACTGAAAATTGAATTTTCATTTCATCTAACAATTTAAAGAATGTTTTTTTTTACTCTAAAACAGGCTATGATGTTCTA
This sequence comes from Schistosoma turkestanicum, assembly GCA_944470395.2. Classification (NCBI taxonomy): domain Eukaryota; kingdom Metazoa; phylum Platyhelminthes; class Trematoda; order Strigeidida; family Schistosomatidae; genus Schistosoma; species Schistosoma turkestanicum. The sequence goes on from OX103973.1 coordinate 47,021,073, forward strand.
TTTGGACATTTGTCATATTCAACGTGTGATAATCAGTTTTTCTTTTTTGGGGGGATTTTAAAAGCCTGACTTTTATAAAAAATTTTGATACGGATAACATATATAATAATAATAATAACACGATTTATCTGATCAGATAGCTGAACATAGTTTTTATTCGGAAAAATAAAACATTTTGCCCTTTTTTTTCTTTCCATGACAAAACTTTATCTCACTTTATTTTGTTCACGTTGCAATGAAAAATATAAAAAAAACGTGGTTTTTCCATGTAATTTCATTTGTCTAGTTCAATTTGATTAAAAATTATTCAAATAGTTTATTATTATTATTATTATTATTCACAGTTACAAATACAGGAAGGAATAATTTGTAAAACACATTGTTTTAAAACACTTATATCTCATTTGTAATCAGTTTTGTAGACATCATTTCATAAAACTACAGCATTTATATGATAAGATCGTTTAGGGCTGGTGAAAAATGTGGAATTTGATTTTACTACTTAAAAATTAATTAAGTAGTTAAAAATTAACTCTGTAAAATAATCAATCCAATTGCTTGTCATGTAGCATTCAGTATTTTGTGCATATATTGATAAGGAGTGAAGTAGTCGAACGAGTAGACAGCTACACTTATCTGGAGAGTCTCATCAGTGCTAATGGCCTGGTGACTGACGAAATCTCAATTCGGATACAGCAGATTCGATTGGCTTTTGCCAATCTGCGTTTCCTATGGCGCAGGCGAGATATCCGTTTGCTAACGAGTGTACTGTGCAGCAGTTCGCTCCGTCCTACTGTACGGATACGAGACTTGGCCGTTAAGAGTAGAGGACGTCCGTAGGTTACTGGTCGTCGATCACCGATGTCTCCAAAACATTGCTCGTATATCATGGGACAACCGTATAAGCAATGCTGTCGTTAGGAAACGAGTACACAACCTACTCGTTGTGTACGAGTAGGTTGGAAGGAAGTTATGGGCTGCTAGAACAAATCATGACAGAAATCCATGAAGTCACTGATAAGTGAACTGAGTGATGTTGGTAGATGTAGGCTACCTGGTTGCTGTCCGAGAGTTAAAAGTCACTGATGGTTAGAAACCTTGAACGACAAGACTCAAAATCGTCTGCAATCGTGCAGGTGCATCCACCCTTTGTGTTCTCTCTAATTCTAACCTTCTGAACCCTCATAATCTCTATCTTTCTATCCTTCTAAATTTATCTCAATGAATTATACTTTTTGAATCATATCTTCGCTCTCTAATCTTCTCCGTTGCTGATAATAATTCTACCATCGCTATCACTCTGGGATTTGAAGTGACAGTTACGTCTCTGTGCTGATGCGGTATGGCAACCTGAACTGATGTACTTCCGTACAAAGTTCTGTGTTTTATCTGTCTGTATATAAGACGGACTAGAAAAATTTGTTCATTCTTGAAATACGACGAAGCTAACGAGTTATTGAGCCATAATGAACCCTCAAGGGTAACGCCAAAACAAAATTTAACATATTTGTCAATGAAATAAACGAAAAGCGAAAACATACTGAAAGCTAACCGAACAAATCACTATTTGATTTAAGCATAGAGTATTATTTCTTCTATTGAACCTTACATCGAACTGAATTAATGTTATTCAGTATATTATCATTACTGTTATTCTGAGATCATACTTGAGATCACATGTTAAAGCCTACCTGCTAAAGTTTGAGCGCTTACTTAACCAGTGACTAATATTTGGGCATGGGGTTAGCGACCCTATTCTGTGGACAATCAATTCGCTAAGAAAATACTCTAACCAGACATACATAGTGTTCTTAAAAATTCGCATAAAATTATGAAAACGTTTGAGATAGTCCATATGCATATTTAACGTAAGATGAATAATCATCCTTCGAGGCGATCAATATATTGTTTTAGATTACTGTATTGTACTTGAAACTTGTTGAAGAAAATATCTGTTAAATTTTACCTCCCATGTAATTCGTTTTTGGTCACTTAATAATAGCAGAGTATAGAAAATTTCAATATATCTGTGAATATTTAAGGCATTGTAAATGGCTGGATTCCGTATGGATCAATCGTCTACCGACTAAATAGCCACATAACGGATCACTGTGGAACAATCAATTGAATGAATCTTACCACTCTCCATCAAATCCACTGACTACGAGAAAGTAATGGACAGTGTGGACAGGATAACACCGTGGAGGCTTCTTCGACACTAAGTTGTGGATGAGAAGATAGTCAACATAATAAGGAATTCTCATGATGGATTAAACTGAAAAATCTTTCCTGGAGGATAGCTCACAAACTTGTTCCAATTGAAAACAGATGAAGAACAAGGTTAATTACTCACACTCTTCCTCTTTCTTCCGGTGGTCAACAGGATTATAGGAATGTCAAAATTTTAGAAGAAACATGAGATACAATAGACCGATTGGGAGCATGTAGACTATTTGAAGTTTGAAAATGATTTAGCCCTTATATCCCACGAACAACAATAAATGCAGGAGAAGACGACAGGTGTATCAGCAGCCTCTGCAAAAGTAGGTCTCAACATATTTAAGGGAAAAGCAAGATCAACCAATTTAACACACTATGCATCAACCAAATTAAACTTTACAGAGAAACTCTGCAATATGTGAAAACCTTTACATACGTAAGCAGAATCATATTGATAAGTAAGGTGAATCTGTTGCAGACAAGAGAAATCGACTGACAAAACAAGGATGTAAGATCCAAACTCAGATTTGGGTTGAGGAATAACTCTCAAAGAAGTTTTGACACGCGTCTTGCTCAACTGAAATGCAAAATAAGATTTTTAGGTAAATAACAGTTCTATTATTAATCATAAATATAAATATACATCATTACCACGTTATTCCTCCGATGATAGTTTACTTATTCAAATTATTATTGCATTTAAAAGCTATTCTATCCCTCCTGGATAGATGAAATTCATTCGATCGATGATATTCGGTTGCTAGATAACACAGTGTATCCAATTCTTAAAGAGTGCTCCGATTCACAATCAGAATGCGCAATTCCAGTCAGTGCAACCGCTCCAACCAACAGAGGAACAAATCAGTATGGCTGTCCCCATATCTAAGTATCGGCTTAAACAACATAATGCAGTTTAGAAAGAAACATAGAAACTCAGAAAAGGCATAAAAAATAGAAACCAAAATAAAATACAAATATTATCATTTCAAAAATGGAATGGAACAGGCTAACAAAATGTACAACTGAAGGATTCAATAAGAACGAATAATTACAAATGTATACACGGAGGGATTTTCACAAATGGAACATTCAAAAATGGATCTTACAAGGACAAGAAGCATTTCCACTAATGAGAAACATTTGCAACCTAAAACAACTATCATTCGTCAACAAAGTCACAATTTTCGTAATGAACGTGAACGTAATGTGTTCATTGGTCTCCCTCTTTTTCTTTGTCAGCAACTTGGATGAATTTTCCAGCCTCTCACATTTTAAGAACATACTATGTATCCAATATAATGGCCGATCTGGTTGTTAGAAGAGGCATCGACCTCTTGACTTCCAAATAAACTCAAATTTCATCATGAGACATCACAACTCTTGTAAATGAAGATCTTCCAACTTCCAAGGCAGTTTTTTAGCGATTTACTTTTCTACAGGGATGGGGTTGCCAGCCCCATTCCCAAACTTCTTCCTATATCCGAACGTGGAACTAGCTGTAGTCACAGAGGGGCTCCGGGAAGAGTTATTTTATGATTATGATATTCGACAAACATTCAACTGAACATCATCATTAAATATCAATATTTAAACGATTAATGTAATCTATTTGTACAAGACAGCTATATATATTATACGGTTTAAAGAGTATTTTAACAAGTTGACTTTTCACTTTGAATGGAAGTGATTCTCCCAGGTGGAATTCAAACTCACATCTTCTAGCTTTATGATAGTATTTTCTAAATGCCTTTAAAATATCCACTGCCGGTAACAAGATCAATCAGTAATGACAATTTGTTGAATGTTAAGAATTTATTGATACCTTGAACGACCGCTTAGTTTAAGTCAATAAATTAAATGAATTTCATGACTGTAAAACAATGTTTTTGTTATGCTCGTCTCTAGATATGCCTAAACTATTACGAGTTTACCTTAGTCGAATAACGATAACAAAACAATGAACCAGCGTCCAGGTAGGTTACTGTGATCCCTTGACCGAATTGTATCAGCGAGAATTCTGGATATAGCGCAGACATTGTATTCTACAAACACCCAGCCAGCACACAATGAATCCAAGCACTCAAATTGCGTTTATTTATACTCCATAGAGACGTCCTTGGAACAGTCATAAAATCGGCATACTAAAATGACACAGTAACCAATCATAATCAAGGATTTTCCTGGTGGGAAATATGATCTCAAAGTCAACTGATCGTCCCATGAAATAAAACCAAAATGAAGATATTTAACAAGCGAGTTCTGAGGATCTAACATCCCCAACAGTTTTCTTCATAGTTGAGTCTGATAAAATGGTGTACAGATGACATCGATTTGATTTTTCGAGTACCAATAGGAAAATGTAAAGATGGAGGTAGTACAGTTTTACAATAGTAACTTTGACAATATTCAGTTAGAAATGTTTCATCCAGATTATAAATATCATGATAAACTTATCTAACTAAGCATGTCATTTTGTCTAATATGATTGTAAAGACTTTGATTCAAACATTTAATGACAAAGATTTCTGTCTTACAAAGAACATCAGTTCCATGAAGATATTAATGGTGTTCTATCGATTTTCCACTATAGAGTTATAAGATAGAATAATTTGATGAGAATCATGAATCAACCAGTGAGCTCCGTATTGGCTAGCTTCATAATGATATTCTCGGAGTTTTAGTGAGAAATAATGACCGGTGGAGTTCACTTGTGTCGGATGTGTGTAGCATTTACTCACCGAAGACAATGAGTGAGGTTGCACAGTAAGTTTGATTGATTTAATTTATAAATTACTAACGTTGGATACCAACTCAGTAGTCTAGATATTACCCGTTTTCCTGTGAGATCAAAAGTCCTGGGTTCGATTATCGGTCGCAGAAATCATGGATCCACATTGTTGATGAGTTCCATACTAAGAGGAAACGACATTCCAGTGCTTCCAGGTTTCCGATAGTGATCTAATTGTAGTGCCTCCGCACATATTTGAGTTTGCTTACGTTTAATTTGGTTAAGTAATTTCGATTAATTTATTTAACCAAGCCATTTGCGTAGCAATAACTCATATGTACCTTTCGCTCTTACTATATCATAGGTGTCTTCGAAGCATTGCTCGTATACCGTGGGACAACCGAGTAAGCAATGCTGTCGTTAGGAAACAAGTACTAGGTAAGGATGGCATATCAATCGATGAAGTATTGAAACTTCATCAGTTGAGGTGGTTGGGACATGTGCTGCGTATGCCGAACCACCGACTGCCTCGACGAACTTTGTTTTTTAGTGTAGGAGTGGGCTGGAAGAAAGTTAGGGGCGGCCAGACCAAAACGTGGCAGAAATCCATGAATTCATTGACTAGTGGACTGAGCCATGTCGGTAATTGTCGTCTACCTGGTTGGGGTCCGCGAGATGATAATAATCGATGGTAAGAGAACTTGAATGACATGGCTCAAAATCGTTCGCAATGGCGCCGGTGCATTTATTTTCTGGATTCTCTCAAATCCTAATCTTCTGGATTCTTCAACACCTCTAGTTTCGACTCTCTTAACTTTTCTCACTGAATCACACTTCTTGAATACTATCTTCTAACCCTAACCTCTCCGATTACTTCTAATTCCCTTACTACCTCTACTACTATTGGATTTGAATTGACAATTATATCTCTGTGCTAACGTGTAGTATGGCAACATGAACTGATGTACTTACGTACGAAGTTCTACGTTGCATCTGACTGACTGACTTCGCTCTTACTATAAGTCTGGTTTGCATAAGCTCACATGACTTGTATCGCATGCTTTCGACCTTGTCGATCATTCGTCGGTTTCATTCATGTGTTCATGCCTATTTCGCTTGTCACATGACTGTCTTAATTTCGTCTGACTATATATTCTTAGTCATGATTTATTTCTGCCAGTTGGCTCATTAGCCTTCTCCAGTTCACGTCGCTTCATTCATTTTATTCACTGCTTCTCCGCTTCGCTTTTGTGGTGTGTCCAGAATTAAACATATTCAACACTACAATTTCACCTTCTGATTTATAAACCGTCAGACGCTAATTAGTAACGATTGTCTAGACGAGTTAATTACCGAGCTTAAGAACACACGCAGTAAATCGGCCAACACATAACAATCAATGATCAATTTATTACAGTCAATAAACTCACTGATGAATGCTTTAATTTCATTCTTTCATACTACTTATCCTTGAATATATAGTTACAACATCATTACAAATCCATTCTGTATTATGATGAATTTTATTGATAAGTAATAACATTCATTTTTATGAACTGATTAATCAAGAAAAAATTAGATAACATAATTATTTTTGAAGAAATAAAAAACCTTCTAAATGAATAAATTATTTGAAGTAATTTTAAAAGAAGACATTTTTTAACAATGAACAAATATTGGATATTGAATATTGAATAAATTTCAAACGATTTGTTTATTCTGCCACATTGGAATAAATGATAATAAGACGAAGATTACTCAATAAATAGATGAGATCCACTGTACCATACAACAACAACCAGAGAAAAAAAACGAAATCAATAGTGTCGTTTTTTTTACTTTTTTCTACTGATAAATTTATGTTGTTTATCTAAAGATTTTTTACTAAAACTACTTGATGTAACATCATGTTGTACTGTACCGACGACAAGTCGATCCACTTGTCGACATGTTTGTGTAAGTTTATATAAAGGATGTAGATTATCATTAGTACGATGCATCAGACCACTGTTCATACAACCATCATCATCATCATCATTATGATTGTTATCGTGATCTTTGTAACTTGTCCAATCTAGATAAGATTTACTAGGGATTATTGAATGTTGAACAGTGTTTGATTTTTGTATCATTGAAAATAGGGAATCTTTCAGCGGTGGATAAAATTCACTTGGAAATTTAATTTGTCCAGATTTTTTTCTCAATGTTCCAATGATTTGTTTCGAGTGTTTTAATTCATCGTCATCACCATCATCATCATCATCATCATCAACATCATTATTATCATCTAGTGATGAGGATAATTGTGGCGGGATTTGAATTTCTCTATTTTGATGAGTTTCAAATTTATCAACAGTATGATTATAAGAGTCGAATAATTTACAAAGATTTTCTTGATTATCTAATGAAATGTATGGTGGTAATTTTGAATTGTACATGGAATTGTCCATTGATGATGTATGTTGAACATTGAATAAAATTGAAGAGTTTTGTTCAATATTGTTTATATTTGGTGGTGTGGTTGTTGGTGTTGTTGAAACTATTGTAGTTGTTGTAGTATCTGGTTGGATAACACGTTCAGTTTTACGAAATTTTGCACGTCGATTTTGAAACCAAACCTTGAGGAGAAAAGGAAAAGTATAAAGAATTTGATAAAGTTTAATAAAAGTTTGTTAGTATACAAGTTGAAAATAATTTTAAATGAAAAAAAATTTATTTCAATATACAATGCTACTTAAAAATTTTTAAAGTAGTTTAGTTCAACATTAGATTTTTTCATTGCCTCCAATCATACACATTTACATAAAAACTGTTTATTCATTATAACAACCAATATTTTCACGAAGACATGATTACTTGATTACTTACTAACATATATTAAGCCTAATGTTCAGCAACCAGCATTCTCATACTAACTCTAATCGGAACCCTTCTAGGGTTACTGGCAGTCCCAAGCCTGGATTGAACATGAGATTGGCGACCCCATCGTGTATAAAACTAACATGCTTAAAATTCACCAACGATAACAATTGTGAACATGATATTCATTGTTATTTGATGCAAATAAACTGGTTTCTAACTAGACAAATGTGAATTAAACAAGATACTATAATGCTATTTTTTATTACTACAGTTTTGATTCCGAAAACAAAATTAACATTACATTTTCCATCCATTTTACTTACATAATGAACGTTTACATGAAACGTAGTCTTCAAAATATGCATCTGACTGATCCTAGACTTCAGGGAGTACTTTAAGTTAATTCAATTCAATGGTCCACAACTTATCATTACTTACTTACTTACGCCTGTTAACCCCAATGGAGCATATGCCGCCCAACAGTTTTCTCCAACAAACTCTGTCATGGGCTTCCCTCTCCAGTTCTGTCCAATGTTTGTTCATTCCTCTCATATCTTTCTCTATTTCACGGTGTAATGTGTTCCTTGGCCTTTCTCTTTTCCTTTTGCCTTGAGGGTTCCATGTGAGGGCTTGTCTCGTGATGCAGTTAGGTGTTTTTCGTAGTGTGTGTCCTATCCACTCCACCACTTCTTCCTGATCTGGTTTGTTCTCTCCCACAGTACGTCGTTGCTGATGGTGTCAGGCCAACGAATCCGAAGTATTTTGCGTAGACATCTGTTAATAAACACTTGTATATTCTGGATGATGGTTTTCGTAGTTCTCCAGGTTTCCACTTCATACAGTAGAACTGTCTTCACATTTATATTGAAAATCCTGATTTTGGTGTTGATTGATATTTGGTTGGAGTTCCAGATATTTTTCAACAGTAGAAATGCAACCCTTGCTTTGCCGATTCGCGCCCTCACATCTGCATCGGATCCACCTTGATTGTTGATGTTGCTGCCCAGATATGTAAAGGTGTTAACGTCCTCCAAGGAATTTCCATCATGAGTGATTTGGTTTGTGCATGTTGTGCTGCATCGGAGAATTTTGCTTTTTCCTTTATGTATGTTGAGACCTACTGCTGCAGAGGCTGCTGCTACACTGGTCGTCTTCTCATGCATTTGTTGTTGCGTGTGAGATAGAAGGGCCAGGTCATCTGCGAAGTCCAGATCGTCCAGCTTCATCCTGGCTGTCCAGTTGATACCGTGCTTCCCTCCTGATGTCGACGTCTTCATAATCCAGGAGAAAGAGAAAGGGTGAGAGTAAGCAACCTTGCCTGACACCGGTCTTCACCTCGAAAGAGTCTGTTAGCTGACCATCGTGTACGATTTTGCAGTTGAATCCATCATAAGAATTCCGTATGATGTTAACTATTTTCTCAGGAACACCGTAGTGTCGAAGAAGCCTCCACAGTGCTTTCCTATCCACGCTAACAAATGCTTTAACGTAGTCAATGAAGCACAACTTATTATACCTCAACTATTTTGCCGTATTATTTACAAAAACTGTCTACTTTTCATTTACTTAACATTTATTTTCAGTTTATCTGACCGCCTATGGAGATCGAATATACAATTGGACTAGAATAACAAACGTATCAAACTGAGCAACATGGATTCACTTAAACTTATGCTTTCTTATCAACAATCCCATGAGTGTAGGTTGCTATTATTACGTGACCTTGAGGATCGACCTTTTTTTTCTTGAATTTACAAGTTATTTATCCTACAAATATTTTGTTAAGGTGGACAAAATTTGTAGCTAACGTAGGTGATTGTTTTAGCGTTTCGTTCTTTGAGTTGGATGTATTGTGGGGCAGAGTTTTGGAGGTTTGTGTTTTTACACATTGGAAATCATTATTCAATCATTGTTAGACCACCATTAGAAACCTGGAAGCACTGAAAGACGGCCGTTTCGTCCTAGTATGGGACTCATCAGCAGTGCGCATCCACTCAATTGGTCAGGTCTTCTCAACTAGAACTCCGAGAATTTCCTCACGAAGCTAGTCACTAGTGAGCACTGTTACGATATTTTGGGGCAGAGTTTTGGATGTTTGCGTTTTTACACATTTGAAATCATCAATCAATCATTGAGGAGCAGGAGTCGTGGATTTGCACTGCTGGTGAGTCCCATACCAGGACGAAACGGCCGTCCAGTGCTTTCCGGTTTCTAATGGTTGTCTAACAGTGATTGATTAATGATTTCTAATTAGATGTATTGGTTGTGAAGCTTTCATCATTGTTCTTCTTCTGAGCACAACAAAATCCGCAGCACCAAATTCAAATAGAATCAGTAAGTTATTCGAATTTCTCCACGTTTGACCCACAGATTGTTCTGTTAACACCGATCTTGATTGGTTGCTGTTGACCTTAAATCTGTCGTTGTTTATTTTTTTGGAATCCACACAGAGGAGAAAACATTTCTGATATTATCATGATTAAAAGTGATACAAACTGATTTCTAATAATCATGATAATAATAATATTATTATGTTCGGAATGAATACAATGAATGAGAAATCACAAATTAAAACAAAATTCATGTTATTCTACTTTGTTTTGATTGTTGTTCTGTCGTTTATGAAATGTATCAATGGGGTAAAAAAATTAAATTTGAACTGTTGAACAATTACAGTAAATTTATACTTTATAACACGTTAAAACAAATAAAATCAACATTTTCATCATAGAATTATAGAGATTGTTGAGTTTCATTGCAGTGATGAGTCGATCATTGTTAGACTACAATAATGAACCTGAAAGCAGTGGACGGCCGTTTTGTCCTAACATGGGACTCTTCAGCAGTGCGCATACACGACCCCCTTTATGCAATAGTCGAACCCAAGTCCTTCGGTCTTGCTCGCGGACACTCTAGGGTTGGAAACCCTCCAACAGAGGTCACTAATGAGTCCTATAGTACAGGACGAGCCGAGTTCTAGTGAGCAGTGGTGATAAATGTTGTTCAACCCTGTTTGTAATGGTGGTCTAACATTCATCGGTCCATTATGCACAGTTCGCAGTTCACAAAACCAAGTAATTCATTATAAATGATGACGAAAAATCAATATCACGAGCTGGTATTCAATCACTATTCACAAAAGTCATTCATCTTGTGAGTTGAGTTACAAGATTATTAACAAGGCTAAGAAAGATCACGCTTTAAGCATAGTATGAAAAGACTTCCTATCGTAATTAATAAATAATTACATTAAGTTTTAGAAAATTATTCATTTTACATCAGTGATAGTTATTCAAATAATTAGAAATTGTATCAATTTTCTCTAGATGGACTACACTGTGAAGTCGTGAGTTAAGAGCATCACATAGATTTAGTTCAAGTGAAGACCGGTAGCAGACAAGGTTGCTTACTTTCACATTTCCACATACTTCTGATGGTTAAGGTGAATTATGGAGACGTGAAGAGAAGTACGCAATACAGTGGACAACCTGGATGCAGATCGATGATTTGAACTTGGCGGAAAACACAGACTTTCCAAATGACACACGTCAGCAAACACAGAAGAAACCAGCCAGTGTAGCAGTAGATCTCAACATACACAAGACGGAAAGCAAGATCATCAGATACAACTCATTATGCGTCATTCAAATCTCATTTGATAAAGAAGCTCTCAAAAAAGTGTGGAAATATTCGCATACCTCAACCGAATCATTCATAAACAAGGAGGATCTGATGTAGATGTAAACATATGGATTAGGAAGACAAAAGTAACATTTCCACTATCGAACATCATTTGAAACTCTAAACAAGAGTCAACAGAACACCAAAGTTACACTTTTCAATCCGACTGTCAACACAATTCCATTGTATGGAGTGGAAACTTAGCAAAATACGAAAATCATTCACGAAAACATACATATATTTATGAACAGCTTCGTCTACGTGAGATATTGAGGATTCCTTGACCAGGCACCATCATTGACAACCTATTGTGTGAGAGAACAAACCAGATTGTAGTTGAGGAATAAATTAGGAATAAGAGCTTGGGGTGACACACATTGTGGAGATTACTCAGCTGCATCACGAGGTAATCCGTTATTCGAAATCTTCAAGATCAGAGGAAAAGTAGGAGACCAAAGAACACACTACCACGGGAATTGTAGCCTGAATGAACAACAACTAAATAGAACTCAAAAAGAAGTTCTAGTGTAGTGAACGAGAACACAGGTGGGGCAACCGAATTGTATTTAACGAAAATTACAGAGTTACTCAGTAAAATCGGAAAATCATATCGTTAATCGTTAATTTGCAAAATATCAGTTCATCATATCAAACTGGACTGTTCCTGTTGCAAAACATCAATCCATTGTCACAATTCATGCTTTTCATACAAATTCCATTGTGTTCCCCCCACTCTTCCTTTCTTGATCTTCCCCCATCTTCTGCTGCCAGACATTACGTTGACACTCACGTCATATACTACTTATAAGTAGCTCACACCACACTGGGACAAATTTAGTTAGAGAATCCTTTGTCGGTGGCCTATGCTGCACTAAGGGTAAGTAAGTAAGTAAGTAAGTTTACCTAGAAGTAGAAAGAGGTTTCTATTGTAAAGTGTGACAAAGCGTCTTATTATTATTATGCAATTAAGAGTGAATTTATATTTTTCACGCACTGAAACTCAATACAAACCAAAATATACCTAATAATTATTATGTCAGTTAGAAAATCAGATCACATGTCTTCTTCTCCCCAAATTTCTATTTTGCTCTGTTTTGTTAACTTTCCAGCAAAATTCCATTTTAATGTAGACATATATATGTATATATCTATTATACATGAAATTATCTGAAATTTGAGACACACACTAAGTAGTCATATATCTCACGGGAACGATTATAAAAGTTTGTGGACTAATTTCATTGTTATCGACTTATTTTATCCAAGTTACTTATATTCTACGCACACACATACACACACACAGAGGCATACACAAAAGATACAAGGCGTAAATTCATTCCCCTTTTCTAGTCTACCTCGTGGTATCGGACAATTTTCCCATCTGTCCTCTCTAGTTTGGTTGACTGAACAAAAAGCAAACCATTTTAACTACACAATAATACCAATGATAATAATAATAAGTTGTCCCACAAATTGTATCTAAAACTTTTTTTTTAAAAAAAAATCTGTAAATTACCACCAATTCACCATTCAGTAAAACAAATGAATTGAATAAGGGAGAAAGTGAAATTGTAGACTGATTTTATAATAACAACCGTACAAAACAGAAAAAAAAATTTATTTCCCTCTTTGTCTCATCAATTTACCTAATTAAATTAAAAATATTTTTACCCCTAATCCATATATGTTTTTATTGTAGGTAATATATATATATATATATATATATATATATATATATATATATATATATATATATATATATATATATATGTATATGAAACGAATTTCAATAACAACTATCCTACTTTTATTGATTTGTCACAGAGGAGAGAATTTCTCTTGTTCACTCACGTTTTTATTGACTAGATAATGAATGGCAATTGATATGAATAAATCTTAACATTTGCGGGGGTTGAATTCATTTGGTTTTCAAACAAGATAAAATAAAGTTGTCTTTAGAAACTAATAGAAAAAAATTCACTAATCAACCTCATCTTTAACGAGGAAGAAGAAGAGTTTCTTTTCATTTTCTACACAGAACTTTTTCTTATTTTTTTCACGTTAATTCAATTAGTTGTGATTACTGTCAATTGAGTTAGGTAATGAATGTTAGTTCATTTGAGATTGGTTTGTTGTTTATTTATAAACTAAATATTTTTCATTTAGAAAAAAAAGTAGGAATTAGATGCCTCGATTGTGATTGGGTGTATGTAGATCAGTGACTGATTGATCTTAGCTAGAATGTTTTATCCTAGTTGTAGGATACCTCAGTGATACACCATCGTGATTTAAACTGTGAAGAGCATACAGGTCCTTACAAGTCCCTTTTAATTTCGTAAGTTAATTACGCAACACAAACTGCTAGTTTACGATCCATGAATTGTATTCTTAAGAAATTTACGGCCATCCAATAACTTTGTAATCTTTTCAGTTAGAGCTTTGGAGATTTGTTTTATTTTACACATTTGAAATCATAAATCAATCATTGTTAGATCACCATTAGAAACCTGGAAGCACTGGGCGGTCGTTTCGTCCTGGTATGGGACTCACCAGCAGTGCACATCCACGACTCCTGCAACTCTCAGGATTCGAACCCGAGACCTCCGGTATTGTGCGAAAACGCCTAACCATCGGACCAATGGGCCAGTATTCAACAGTGTTAATGTCTAACTCTGATTGATCTACCGATTTTCTGCGCGACTTCACCTATTTTTCTCTGGTAGTTACTGCCTATATACGACAGGGTTGAACTCCATTAGTCACGTCTTCTTAGCTAGAATTCCGAGAATTTTCTCACGAAGCTAGTCACTAATGAGCACTGTTATGATATTTTCAGTTAGAGCTTTAGAGATTTGTGTTTTTTACACATTTGAAATGTGCACTGCTGATGAGTCCCATACCAGGACGAAACGGCCCTCCAGTGCTTCCAGGTTTCTAATGGTTGTCTAACAATGATTGATTGATGATTTCAAATGTGTAAGTAAATAAGTAAGTAAAGTGTTACTTCCATTGGAACAAAAGTAGCCAAAAATTTGAAAAACAATGAATATTGAAAATATTGATAAGTTTTACATAAAAAATATTTGTAAATAGTTTTATTATTAAGGTTTCTGTTCACTGAATCAACTCTGTAAAATAGTTTTTTTGTTGACTATGAGAACTTAAATTAACCACATTATCTTAACTAGTTTTTTCCTTATGAAATCATTTAGTTAAAACAAAGTAGTTCTTTATTGTATGAAGTTTTGTTAAATTCCCGTCTATTTTTAGTTCAACCGCTTTCAGCGCAAAGTGGTCTTTTCTCATAGAAATCAATCAGTGATGGTCATTCAATATCATATAGTGAGTTAAGTTAGTGATCGAAAGCTTCTCAAGGTCCCGGGTTCGATTCCCACTTTCAAAGCTATAGATACACACTGCTGATGAGTTTCACACTATGGGACGAAACACTTATCCTGTGCTTCCAAGTTTCTAATGACAGTCTAATATTGCCGATCCATTTAGTATTTCAATGAAACTTCGAAAATCTCCACAATCTTATAAATTCATATCTCATTAATGTAATCAAATATTCCATTTGAGAAACAATTTAATGCTAAGCAATCTCTTTCTCTCTCACTCTCAACTTCTGTTCCGATAAAAAAGAAAGTTCTGTGACATTAATTGTATACTTTGAGCAGCGAAAAATTTATGTTTCTTTCCATCTTCAAATAAAAAATGTATCCTTTTTCACTCTCTAGCTCTCTCTTCGCCCAATTTATCATTTTCGTTATGTTTTCCTTGTAACCAAAAATAAAACACTCTAATCAATTAATCATAGATTAGTTTTTTTTTTTAGAAAAATAAGAGGAATAAAAGTAGTGTATCTAAATTTTCAGAAAAAAATTATTATTCACCCAATAATTTTGATTACAAGAAAAAAGGAAAGTGTTGTTTTTTGTGCTTCATTCAGAAGAACTGACATAAGTCTATGTGTATCTATCTATCTATATATATATAATAATAACTACTTGAGTTCTTGTCTCAATGACTGTACATCTTATCATTATTTACTTGTATTGAGTTGATTAAAACAATTTAGTCAATTGAACACCTTGAATGAATTCCATCATGGAAATTTCTTGTACATGCAAAATTCCATGACAGATGTTGTTTTATTTTTAAAAAACTAAAGATCTAAAATAGAATGTAACTAAAACTAAAAGTGTGAGAATGATATTTGAGAGAGAGAAAACGAAAATAAAGAGACAAATTAAACAACTTGTGTTGTCATATTTTTGTTTGTTTGTTTAAAAATATATCATCCACATTTCATAACTGTAACAGGTATAATAAAACAAATTGTCTACAAATTATTTTTATCAATTTAAACAAACGAAATTATTGAACAATTGGTAGTGATTTATTATTATTATTATTATTATTATTATTATTATTATTATAAATAATTAGTCAAAAGGTAAGAAATTCATACAGACACACTTGTCAATTCGTTTTGCCTCTATGTTTACATTCAATGTTCAAGGGAACAAATTCAAACCGAACAAACAAACAAACACTTGGTGTTCGTCTTTATTTTTTTATTTGATGAAGTAAAGAAAATGATGAAGATGAATAAATCAAATGAAAATACTTTAAAGCAGATGGTGGTATTGTGAGAGTTATTATTATTGTTGTTGTTTGAATTTACTACTGAATTTATGACATAATTGATCAATTGATCAGTTGTCATTATTTGACATGTGATCAATTGCCTTTTTTTTTGTTTAAGTGAACTCATCATTAAACAGTTCAAGATTATATAATTGAATGAAATTCAATTCAAACACTGCATACACTTATTAGTTGATTTAAACAAACAAATCAAATTCTTTGATTTGTATAGAATAATGTTGATATGTTAGCGATTTTTTTGATATCTATCACGGTGCAGTGTATTGTTCTTCAGTCTAACTCTCTTTCGTTGGCCTTGAAGATCCTAAATTAGACATTGCCTTCTTCATGCATTTGCGTGACTTCAACAACACGTGTTCTACTCATTTGCTTGCTTATTTACTTACTTACGCCTGTTACCCCCAATGGAGCATAGGCCGCCAACCAGTTTTCTCCAACAAACTCTGTCATGGGCTTCCCTCTCCAGTTCTGTCCAATGTTTGTTCATTCTTCTCATATCTTTCTCTATTTCTCGGCGTAATGTGTTCCTTGGCCTTCCTCTTTTCCTTTTGTCTTGAGGGTTCCATGTGAGGGCTTGTCTTGTGACGCAGTTAGGTGCTTTTCGTAGTGTGTGTCCTATCCACTTCCACCGCTTCTTTCTGATTTCCTCCTCCACTGGAATCTGGTTTGTTCTCTCCCACGTTATGTTGTTACTGATGGTGTCTGGCCAACGAATCCGAAGTACAGTTTTAATAAACACTTGTATCTTCTGGATGATGGCTTCGGTAATTCTCCAAGTTTCCGCTCCAGTGTTTTACTCATCTCTAGCGGATTTTCCTAATTTCTTCCTCAACTGCAGTCTAGTTTCTTCACACACAAAATAGGTTGTCCGTGATGGTGCCTGATCAACGGATCCTTAATATCTAACGTAGACGAAACTGTTCATAAATACATGTATGTTTTTGACATTGACTTACGTATGTTGCTGAGTTTTCAATGGAATTGTGTTGACGGTTGCATTGAAAACTGTTATTTTCGTGTTTTTGCTGACAGTTGTTTTGAGTTTCAGATGTTGTTCAATTGTGGAAATGTTACTTTTGTCTTCCGAATACTAGTGTTTACATCTGCATCAGACTCTCCTTGTTTATGAATGATTCGGTAGAGGTATGTGAAGATTTCCACACTTTTTTGAGAGCTTCTTTATCAAATGAGATTTGACTGATGCATATTGAGTTGTATCTGATGATCTTGCTTTTTGTCTTGTGTATGTTGAGACCTACTGTTGCAGAGGCTGTTGCTACACTGAGTTTGTTACTGTGTTGAATGGAAAAGATGGGAGATTTGTGAAGTCAAAATCGTCTAGCTTTATTGTCTTTCCCTACAGATATTGGGCTGCTCATAATCCAGATGACCACTAGAAAAAAGAGAACGTTTGAGAGTTAGCGAGCTTGTTTGTCACTAGTTTAATTTGACGGTCCGTCAGTGAGCTGCTTCCCATGTACGCATTTTCAGTGCAATCATTTTTACGTATACCTATTATGTTGCCTATCTTCTCAGGAACACTGTAGTGCTGAAGAATCCTCCATAATGTCATCTCGTCCACTCAGTCAAATATTTTCTTGAAGTCAATTTAATTGATGTGTAATGGTGAGCTCCATCCAGCTGATTGTTCCACAAGGATTCCTAATGTTGAGATTGGCTCAGTTCGTGTGGTTTATCTTTGCTGATTTCGAAGTTGAGTATCTACTGAATGCTTCATTCAGTTTAACAACTCTGTGTTGAAGGTGTTCAATGGTATTCAGTATAGAATGATGCTTCTGTAGTTCTAATATTTGTTGAAATCTCATTTCTTTGGTATCTTGATCTAGTCTCCTCCTTCTTTCCAGTCTGTTTGAATAGTGCGTGGAACATCTCTACAGTTACTACTATGTCCTCTTTCGTTGCCTCAGCTGAAATGTTGTCTGGTCTTGTTGCATCAACACACTTGATTTGTGTGGTGGCTATGCTGATCTTTCCAACTGTTCACAGACAAACCTTAAATGAGACATTCGTATGTGCTGCTTAATATTGGTTGAGTTCTGTGGGTTCGATCAATTCAAGAGTTCTTATTTATAGGTAAAGCTAAACTCTAATTGTTAAGAAATCGTTAAGATATTTATTCAAGTAATAAACAGATTACTAAAAGCATTATTCACTGACTAAGTCCAACTTATAAACCAACTAGAAATAATCTCATGAAACATAACAACAATATTTGCTTTATATAATTCCTCTGATCATAATTTTTTTGTTAACGAGTTATGAAATCCCCTAAAAACATTGGATTATCACCACTTCGTCTTAATATGTCAAGTCACAAAATGAAGTAGAATAAACAAACAAACACTTCTTGATGCCTTTCACAACATAGTTCCAAAGAGTATTCAACTAGAATACAGTATCTGTTCAATGTGACTCATTTTTCAATGGTTTCATTATGAAAACTATCATGTCAATTGATAGTACATTTATGCTAAATTGTGATTGTACAATATAACTGGACCCAGCTAGTTGACAAAGAAATCAGGAAGAAGTGGTGGAAGTGGATAGGACACATACTACGAAAAGCATCAAACTGCGTCACAAGACAAGCCGTCAAATGGAACCCTCAAGACAAAAGGAAAAGAGGAAGGCCAATGAACATATTACGCCGTGAAATAGAGAAAGATATGAGAGGAATGAACAAACATTGGACAGAACTGGAGAGGGAAGCCCATGACAGAGTTTGTTGGCGAAAACTGGTTGGCGGCCTATGCTCCATTGGGGGTAACAGGAGTAAGTAAGTAACAATGAATTCCAGTTTATTTTTTCGGACAACTAACCATATCAATATTGTAAATAATAATTGAAATCTAAAGAAACTTGTGAAATAAGTAAAAGATATCAGTTAATAATCGTTTCTTGTATATTTTTTAGTCAACAAAAGTCATTTGCTTTAACAAAACTAGTCAAATGAAGACTTTAACAAGTAATGAACTAACGCATCGATTTGCAACTTTTGAAATTTACAATTTTTTTCCCAGAGACTGAGGTGAGCGCTATTTATAAGTAGTATATGACGCGAGTAAAAACGTAATGTCTGGCAGCAGAAGATGAGGGGGGAAGATCGAGAAAGAAAGAGCGGGAACACAATGGGATTTGTATGAAATAGTATGAACAGTAGGGAAATGTCAGACAATGGATTGATGTTTTGCAACAGGAACAGTCCAGATCAATATGATGAACTGATATTTTGCAAATTAACGATTTACGATATGATTTTCCGATTTTACTGAGTAACTCTGTAATTTCCGTTAAATGCAATTCGGCTGCCCCACCTGTGTTCTCCTTCACTACACTAGTATTACTCAATATTCCGTAGGGCTCATTCATTAGCTCGCTTGCAGTAATTGAACCCAGTACTTTCAGTCTCGCGGGGAAACGCCTAATCTTTTCACCACCGAGGATGAATGAATGCAAAACAGACAAACGCTTTTTCGCATACTCGACTGAACTTGCAGAAAATTTACAGCAGACAGACAGACAGATAGATACAACGCAGAACCTCGTACATAAATACATCATTTCAGGTTGCCATACCTCATTAGCACAGAGACTTAACTGTCAGTTCCAATCCAACAGTGATAGTAATAGTAGAATTATTATCAGCAACGGAGAAGATTGGAGAGCGAAGATATGATTCAAAAAGTATAATTCATTGAGATAAACTTAGAAGGAGAAAGATAGAGATGATGAGAAATTCAGAAGGTTAGAATTAAAAAGCACACAAATAGTGAATACACCTAAGGCATTGCAAACGATTCTGATCCATGTCATTCAAGGTTTCTAACCATAGGTGACTATCGTCTCGCGCAACCCAACCAGGTATTCTACATCTACCAACATGAATCAGTCCACCTATCAGTGACTTCATGGATTTGTGTCATGTTTTGGTTTGGCCGCCCCTAGCTTTCTTCCAACCTACTCCTACACTATAAAACATAGCTCGTCAAGGCAGTCGGTGGTTAGGAATTCGTAACACATGTCCCAACCACCTCAACTGTTTAAGTTTCAATACTTCATCTACTGATTTGCCATCCTTATCTAAAACTCATTTCCTAACGACAGCATTGGTTACTCGGTTGTCCCAGTATACACGAACAATGCTTCTAAGACGCCTACGATCGAAGACTAGTAACCTACGAATGTCCTCTACTCTTAACTGCCATTTACAGCTCAGGTGAATGATTTCTCTGACATTCTATCCTCTAAGCTCATTGGTATAATTATGAAACATCAGTCTTCCCATCGAATAAAACTACCTGATGAAAATTTAAAATTTAACCAACTAGTTTAAAGAATATAACTTTATCACCAAACAAAGTGTCCCGAATGTAAAGCCGCTGAATAAATTTGTCATCTGAAATAGATATAACGTTTTCAAAAAAAATATCTAAATATCAATAATATAGATCGCTTCTACGAGGAGTATCAATTCGTAAACACAATTGTCTAAAATATATATAAATGATCAGAACAAATTGCCTCACAAAAATCTAACCGAACAAAACAAAACCAGTCATCTTACATGACATGGTCATTTACTAAACTAGTCAAGAAAACATGTTTTTTATATACACTAATTCGATAATTTTAATCATCTCTATACGACGAACTTTATTTCTATTGATAAAATTAACTATTTCGTAGAAAATATTTTAATCAGATTAAATATATATACATATATATTATGTAAGTATGGTAGTAGTAGTAGTAGTAGTAGTAGTAGTAGTAGTAGTAGTAGTAGTAGTTCTGTATGACAACAATAATAAAATTATATATATATATATATATATATATATATATATATATATATATATATATTCATCACTTATTATTAAATGTAAATATCCTTCCCTACCCCCAAGGAATTATTGCTTTTATTCCATCAAGTTAATACTAAGTTCATTTAAAGTATTTGTTAGTGTTCCATCTTGTTTTTTTTTTCATACTTTCCTACTATGCCCAATAACTTAATTTAATTTTCCATTCTCTATTCTCCTAGCTTGATAAATTTTTTTCACATAGTTCTAGATCTATGCTTATTTAGTTAGCTTCAATGATTTTTTCTTGTTTAAATCAATTAATACAATGACGCCATGTTGCACTGCCACCGGGCTATTCAAATAATGTATTTGTTTTCGTTGTGTTTTTTTTTAAAATAAAAAACGAAACTTAATTTAACATATACAAGAATGAATTTATTTTTAGATAGTTTATAATTGAGAAAACTTCTTAATGTTTAGATATATATATATGTATATGTGTGTGGGTGCGCGCGCGCGCGTCGATCAAATTAGATTTAAACTGTAGAGACAAGATAATCTGATCAAAAGCTTAATAAGATTTTTAAAAGAAAAAAAACACTAAATTGACAGGTTCTCCGAGTTAATAAACTAAATTACATTAGTGCAATATAATGAAATAATATAATTTTTTTTTCCTAAAGAATAAACTGATAAGTTAATTTGTAGGCATAGATAGAAATATATATATATATATATATAAATAAGTAGTTAGTGTACCCATTGTTCAGATGAAAAATTTCACTTCCCGACTGTGTCATTGCACATTTTGAAAAAGTGGTCGTTTTAATAATAAAAATAACCATAATCAACTATTGTACTGGAAAACATTGGAAATTGAACACAGTTTACACAGTACATTGTAATTATATTGTGTATTTGATTGGTTCTGTAAATTTTTCACCTCGTTGGATATATATTACTCATTAATTTCAACAAGTAAGTTGTTGTTATTCTATTTTACTAAAATGAAATTTCGCTTACTTACTTACTTACTCCTGCCACCCTCAATGGAGCATAGGCCGCTAACCAGAGTTCTCTAACCTACTCTGTCATGGGCTTTAAGAATTTATACGTCATTCTTAAATCATGAATGAATATCTTTCACACTATGGATTAATGAGATTGTGGAGAAAATTTGTAGCTGACAGTGATGGAGTTCCACTCTCTGAGCTGAATAGTTTCGGTGTTGTTCAAAAGAACAATGAAAGCTCCACAACCAAAGTAATCAGCTCAGAGAACGTAACTTCATCGTGTGGATTAAACGAGTTTCTCGTCGTACTTTTAAACTTGTCTACTATGCATTCAGCAGTGTAATTTACATTTCATAAAAATGTTTATTATATGACAACGATCAAGATAGCTTTGGTGTAACAATGGAGTTTCTGTGCCTAAAATTTACATACTGGTTGTGTATTATAGCTCGCGAATCAAATCTAAATTTCATAAACATTCATGAATATCTTCATCGCTTCATTAAAATTATAAACCCTAAATATATGTGTCAAATGTGAAATATTCTTTATTGAAACGTGAGAGTTAAATTCTGCCCGTACTGATCTATTGTTATTGTACGGGTGCTAGGTAAGAATAGCAGATCAATAGATGAAGTGGTGAAATTTCATCAGTTGAGGTGGTTGGGACATAAGCTGCGTATGCCTAACCACCGACCGCCTCGACGAGCTTTGTTTCGTGGTGTAGGAATAGGTTGGAAGAAAGCTAGGGGTGGCCAAACTAAAACATGGCAGAAATTCATGAAGTCATTGACAAGTGGAATGAGTGATGTCGGTAGTTGTCGACTACCTGATTGGGGTCGGTGAGATGATAATAATCGATGGTTAGATAGCCTGAATGACATGGCTCAAAATCGTTTGCAATGACGTCGGTGCATTAATTCTTTGTGTTCTCTCAAATTATAACCTTCTGGATTCTTCAACACCTCTAGTTTTGACTTTCTAAACTATCTCACTGAATCATACTTCTTGAATAATATCTTCTAATCCTAACCTCTCCGATTACTGTTAATACCTTTATTACCTCTTCTACTATTGGATTTGAATTGACAATTATATCTCTGTGCTGATGTGTAGTATGGCAACATGAACTGATGTACTTACATACGAAGTTCTACGTTGCATCTGACTGACGTAGTGTTATTGTAGAGAAAACTAGAATTAAAATTCAATACGTTTTGGGAATAAATGACGTTGACACAAGATATTTAATCCTGAAGTATGTATGATACTTTAGGAAAACACGTGACTATACTGTTTGAAAAGTTTACAGATGTAAGAATTCAGTTAATTTTATGCATTCAGATAGTGTAATGTTTCATATTTTCATAGAAATTCAGGATACAAGCAATCGGAAATTCATCAAAACGTTTATTTTCTTCAGGGTCACTTTCTGACATACACATTGATTGGTGTGGAAACTTCGAGAAATTCATTTTTATTCAAAAATTTTACCTTTTGAAAATTCGATGAATAAATGAATAGACAATTTTATATTACACATTTGAAATCATCAACCAATCATTGTTAGACCCCCATTAGAAACCTGGAAGCACTGAAAGACGGCCGTTTCGTCCTGGTATAGGACTCCTCAGTGGCAGTGAACACCCATGACTCCTGCTCCTCACAGGATTCGAACCCGGAATCTTCGGTATTGTGCGCAAAAGCCGGTCGGGCGGCCCAGTGGCCCAACGGTTAGGCGTTCGCCTACAATGCCAAAGGTCCCGGGTTCGAATCCTGTGGGGAGCAGGAGTCGTGGATGCGCACTGCCACTGAGGAGTCAGTCCCATACCAGGAGGAAGCGGCCGTCCAGTGCTTGTGGGTTTCTAATGGTGGTCTAATAATGATTGATTGATGATTTCGAATGTGTAAAAACGCAAACCTCTTAAACTCTGCCACAAAATTTTATATTAAGGTTTCCCAGAGTAGAAGTTGCCATATGTAATAGTCTATTAACTCTTGGTTCTAGATGATATCACAAAATATTGAGTATATGATGAATCAGGATGATTAAAATATATGAGTAAAGCGAAAAAATGACTGGAATTTTATTTGTTTACTTAAAAAAAGTGTCCACCAAAACTGAGGATTCTTCACTAGTCATTTTATACTTACTTACTTACTTATATATGTCTGTTACCCCCAATGGAACATAGGCCGCCGACCAGTATTCTCTGTCCTGGACCTACCTTTCAAGTTCTGTTCAATTTTTGTTCATCCTTCTCGTGTCTGTCATCATTTCTGGTAGTGATAAGCTCCTTGCCCTTCCTCTTTTTCTTTTAACCTTGAGGGTTTCAAATGGGTGCTCGCTGTGTGACATAGTTAGGTGCTTTCCGCGATGTATCTCCTATCCACTTCCAGAGATACTTCTTGATTTATTCTTCTGCCGGTTTGTTCTCTCTCATAGTCTGTTGTTGCTAATGGTGTCTGTCCAACATTCTTTGAATATTACCTAAAATCCCCGCCGTAAGTTGTACACCCAATGATATACATAACATATTAGCGAGCACTTCTTATTCTTCATGATCAGAAATATTTCAAACAATTTCAAAGCAGTTTTTCATTACAGAGTTATTGAGATTGTTGTTTAACTCAGAAATCAGAGATCAATCTTTTCTAGATCAACATTAGAAACCTGAAAGCAATGAAAGACGGTCGTTTCGTCCTGGTACGGTGCTCACCAGTGGTGCACATCCTCCACTCCGGCTATTCACAGTATTCGAACTCAAGATTTTAGGTCTTGCGCGCAAACGTCTAACCTGTGAACCACGTGGCCGGAATCAAACAGTGTTAATGCCTAACTCTACACGACATCATCCAACTGTCTACGGTAGTTACTGTCTACATCCAACACGTTTGAACTCCATTGGTCTCCCAGAATTTCCTCACGAAACCAATCACTAGTAAGCACATTGCACAAGTTTTCATCATAGAGTTATGGAGAATACCTTTTATTACTGAAATCTTTAAGTTACGTTTGGTTTATAATAAAAGTTTGACAACTATAACTTAGTATTATTTAACCTCTTAGTGTCTACTTCTATTCTCTGTGTGATGATAATTTTTTTCAATACTATAACTTGTTAGATTAAGTTTAAGAAATTGATTAAATATTTGCCAAGTTAAATTATTTCTATAGACACATTTTTTATAAAAATTAAACCATTCAGTGTTAAATTTATTTTCTGGACATTTAAAAAAGGTTACCATTTTTAAAATTCTAATACTTTTACGGTCAGTTTGAAATAGTTTGCTGATTATCCCTGTTTGTTGAAATTTTCAGTTCTGAAGGGAATAATAACAGGATAATTCGAAACCATTTGAAAATGTATTAAACCTCATAATCCTTACACAACTCAGTGATAGCTGAGTAAATAACTCGATAGTGTTAGAAGCAAACGATACTGTATTTGATTGTCGGCGTGCACATCAACTCTGAGTTGTGGCGCGTACATCTAGCCAAAGATGGGATTCCAAATAGGACGAGATGCATGCATTAGTTTCCGTTAAGAGTTACAATCTGTCTATTCAATGTAAACTTTCATATTTCTGACTATTTTTTTAAAAATTTTCCAAAGAATCAAAGTAGAACTTCAGGAATTAACTTACTACTCCAAGTAATATTTGAAAATTTGATTAAAATTTTCATTACTTCTTAAAACATAGTACGAGTAAGTTTAGACAGAAAACAAACTTGATAAAAAGTTATTAGTTAAGACATCGGAAATAGTTGTTTAAAGTTGCTCCGGTTTTCATGAATTATTCAGAGGATATCCATCAGTCATTGGTCAATGCTTATCGATATAAACATCGTCATAACCTCTAGTTACCTTGTCATATTTAGTGGAGGTAACTTTATGGAAAGTAATGACAGTTATCAGTGGTCATAGTGATTGATTACAGATAGAATCAGCGAATTTCTTTACTTTAACTTATGAAGATTTTGAGTTTGATTAGGTTTCTTTTTGGATGATTTCTCGTTTCAAATGATTGAAATTAACTAAAATGTCAAACTTTGAAATTCAGCAATCTCTACAATTTTCTAATCAAAAAAGTTTTAATGGGTCCACGTAAACATACAGATTAAAGACTTTTCCTTCATATCGTTGAATTAAGTTGAAATAATCAATCTCATAAATGTTAAACTTTCTTACTGATCATAAATAGTAGAGAAAATTTCTCGCTCAGATAGATGATTATTGTGGAGTTTTATTCTCTAAGATGGAGGTTTTCGTTGTGAAGCTTTCATCGCTCATCTGAAAAACATCATCAATGCAAACTTTAGGCAGAAGCAAACTATTGAAGTACTGATCACATTCAAAACACCACGACATGACAGACAGAGATATAAAACACAGAACTTCGTACATAAGTACATCAGTTCACGTAGCAATACCACATCAGCACACAGACGACACTGTCAGTTCAAATCCTAGAGTGATAGAGATAGTAGAAGTATTATCAGCAATGGAGAAGATTAGGAAGTGAAGATATGATTCGAGAAGTATAATTCAGTAAGATAAATTTAGAAGGAGAAAGATAGAGATTATAAGGAATTCAGAAGGTTAGAATTAAAAAGCACACAAAGAGTGGATGCATCTGTGCTATTCCAAACGATTCTGAGCCATGTCGTTCAAGGTCTCTAACCGTCGGTGACTACCGCCTCGGGGACCCCAACCAGATAGCCTACATCTACCAACATGACTCAGTCCACTTGTCACTGACTTCATGCATTTCTGCCGTGCTTTTGATTGGCCGCCCCCAGCTTTCTTCTAATCTACTCCAACACGCTCGACTACTTCACCACGTCCTGAGAATTATTGAAATGCAATTCACGGAAAATAATCACATATTATAAGATTGAATTTTACAAATCAAAATCACAGATTACCAGAAAACTCTTACTACTCTGTCTGATACCAGACAAGCTGAAAGTTGAAGTCGAACAAAATGTATCAACAAGTGATGAGATCATCAGTCAACCAATGCTTATTTTTGCACCTTTTTTGCTAGTTATTAGGTCTAACTCAAGAGAGAAAATGGAGACATTTTAGGCTTATGATAATAGAAAATTATTCATTACAATTGTACGTCTTGACTTAACAAAAATAAAAAATCTTAGTGAATTGAAATAAAATAATTTTGAGATTGTAATTTAAAAACAAAGACATAAACTTTTCATTTATCACAAAGTAAAATGTTATGGTAACTAAGTACTTTATGCGTGGTCCACCACGGTGTCAGGTATCTGTACGGTTATGTCACAGGATTGATCCATACTGTTCATGTTGTAGCGTTAACATGAGGGCAGTGTCTGGTTCTCTTGAAAACCAATGTGAAATTACCCTTGTCAATTTATATAACTGTGAATACTTAAGACAACTCACTACTCTTTTAGTCCATGAAGTCATTAACAAGTGGACTGAGTCATGTCGGTAATTGTCGACTACCTGGTTGGGGTCCGCGAGATGATAATAATCGATGGTTAGAGACCTTGAATGACATGGTTCCAAATCGTTCGCAACGGCGCCGGTGCATTTATTCCGAGTGTCCTCTCAAATCCTAATCTTCTGGAATCGTCAGCACCTCTAGTTCTGACTTTCTAAACTTTTCTCACGGAATTATACTTGTTGAATAATATCTTCTAATCCTAACCTCTCCGATTACTTCTAATACCTTTACTACTATTGGATTTGAATTGACAATTATATCTCTGTGCTGATGTGTAGTATGGCAAAATGAACTGATGTACTTACGTACCAAGTTCTACGTAGCATCTGACTGACTGACTGACTTACTAACTGACTACTCTTTTAATCCTTTTTTGTTATAAACTGAAAGTATAAAATTTCTAAAATAGACGCATGATTCAATTCTTGTTAAGCTTTAGAACCTATAGCGATTCAATAAATTGAATACATTGAAATTACTGAATTTTGATAAAGATACGTTGAAATTTTAATTATGAATCTAGAATATTTAAATTGCCAGACATCGGAGAAAGCAAACCACATTTCAGCTAAGGAAGAAATTAGAAAAATGCACTGGAAGTGGATAGAACACACACTGTGAAAAGCACCCGACTGAGTTACACAACTAGTCCTAATTTGGAATCCTCAATGCCAACGGAAAAGAGGAACGCGATGGAACACATTACGCCGACAAATGGAGACAGGTATGAGAAGAATCAATAACAATCAGAAAGAACTAGAAAGCAAGACCTGGGAACAGAGTAGGCTGGAGAATGCTGATCAGCGGTCTATGCTTCATTAGCGGTAACAGACGAAAGTTAAAACAATATGTAATGTCCTCACTAACCAGGAATACTTAACACTGTAGACCAAAATTAACTGAGAACTACTGAACAGAATAAACAGATTTATATCTTATACTTATCTATAGCCCTTCATCTTACGTATTGACTATCGATCACATGACATTGTGACCAACAGTAGTATTTGAATATATTTATATACATATAAATAATAGATTAAAACAAATGACTACCTCCAATTTTATTCAATGCTTTTTCAATGTTCAATTCACCCTGTGTATCATTCAATACTGGATTCATTGCCTTTGCAACACTGAAATTTACATTGAAATTCTCATGATAATCATTTATATTGGATAGATTAACAGTTGAACTATCAAACCGATTAGTAATAGTAGTATTATAATGATTATGAGTAGTATTCTCAATAGTTTGTTCATTATTATTATTATTATTAGGGTAGAATTTTTTAAATGAATTATTAACATGATAATTATTATTATAAAATTGTGTCAGTGTTAAATCAGACAAATGATTACCATATTCATTTGTCGGTTCGTCATGAATTGATTTATTAATAATCGTCGGTGTAGTATTCACGGAATCCGTCAATAGAGATGGTAATAACGATAGTCGATTTGCGTTACCACTACTAGTATTGCAATCATTCAAAGTTTGAGCATGTTTGTTTAAATAATTTGCCGATTGACTATTGAACACATTTGAATTCAATGTACTGACGACCATTGGATATGTAACATGCATACCGGATGGCTTATGCATCAATTGATCATTGATACCAATCATTTGTTTATATAGAAATGAATCAGTGATCACTGGATTAGGATGACATGAATTCTGTGCATTGGTGGTTGCAGTGATATGTTTCCAATGTGTTGAATTCCATACGATTGGATCGAAGAATGGTATGAATGTTGTATCACTGCTGGTCATCGATGACGCAGAACTTGTTGAGTCATTGTAAACACTACCTGTTTGTTTGATATCGTCTTTGTGTTTGAATGACTGACTTTCATTATTATTCTCATCATGAATGAAACCTGTAAGATAACGATGATGATTTGATAAGCCCATGATGAAACTGTTATTAGTGTTATCAGTCTTGTATGATGATGATGAATAAGCATCATTTTGATTTGTATGATGTAAATTCGGTGAACAGAATTTCGAACTGATTGGTTGATTATGTAATCGAGTGAAATCCGATGTAGATGCGACAATGTCACGTGAATAATCTTCTCCTTTATTTAGATAATAATAATAATATAAATCACTTGCTGTTGATACGTTTGTCAATCTTGAAAGATCATCAGTATTTCTATTCAAATTATTCTCATTGATAAATAATGGGAAAGAATTCCCAATTGATGTTGTATACTGGTGCAATGAATGACTAATCAGTGGATTAGGCAATGTCAATCCTAATTGAGTACAAATATTATTGTGAGTAGTATTATTAGTAGTAGTAGTAGTATTAGTTGTATGATAATCGCTGCAATTTAATTCGATTTGTGAACAAAGTGTTGGATGATTATCAATAGTATTAGTAGTATTCGAGTCCATCATGTTAGTAGTTCGTATAATCATAAGTCTGTACTAACCGATAACTATTACATAATCAGATTAGATTAATTAATATTATTATTATTATTATTATTACTATTAGTAAGTAGTATGATTTAATTTGTGTGTATTTTTTAACCTGCTCAAAGCTCTAGATTTTGAAAAATTTTCTATTCTATCATTTATCCTTGTGATAATAACTCTTATGCTCTCTATTTCTACCCCTTATGTTTAACAATCTCATAAACATGTACACATATACTCATACACACACACCCACACACTTACACACAGTGAAACTGTTCAATTCTCTTCAATTCACTATGAAAACTCTCTCTCTCTCATCCTTAGTCACAGTCTATAGAAGATATAATCAGCTACGCTAAAAATGCTAAAACCGCATTTACAACACATTGGTTGATAATCATAATCATGGTAAGTGAGAAAGACAGAAAGTAGGCAGGCTGAGTGGTTCTCTGTGTTCTCTATTTGTTTTGGTATAATCTTCCACTCTACCACGAAAAAAAATTTCAAATCAAAATTATATAAATTTGTTTTAATTTAATTTGATTGGTGTGAGCGAATTATGATTATTATTATTACGACGATTAGAATTGTTAAACGTTACATAGAATGGAATATTTTACTTTACATGAAATGTATGAAATGTACTACGATTCATTTATCAATTATCGATCATCACATTTGAAATTATCAGTCAATCATAGTTAGACCACCAGTAGAAATCTGCCATCACTGGACGGCCATTTCGTCCTGACATGGGACTCATCAGTGTTAGTGCGCATCTACGACTCCTGCACCTCTCAGGATTCGAACTCGAAACCTTCGGTATTGTGCGCGAACGCGCATCCAACGGTGTTAATGTTTAACTCTGACTCATCTAAGGATTTTACGCGACCCCACCCATTTGTATTTGGTGGTTACTTCCTACACCCGACAGGGTTGAACTGCATTGGTCACGTCTTCTCAACCTAGAACTCCGAGAATTTGCTCACGAAGCTAGTCACTAGGAATATTTTTCAATGTATTTATACATTGTAACTAGGAATGAAATGCAATTTATGTAGTCTTTACTGGTTGGTTAACTCCGCCAGTAGAACCTTAGGGGCTACTGCCGGTCCCAAGCCCGGATAAAGGAGGAGGGTTGGACATGGGGTTGGCGACCCCATTCCGTTGAAATCTCACTTGCCAAAAAAACGCTAACCAGAAAAGATAATTCAAACCATTTTAACTCTGCCCTGGGAGTTGGAAGAAGAATTATGACGTCTCGTGATGAAAGCCGAGTTCCCTCGGAAGTCACGGGGCCGATGCCTCTTCTGACAACCAGAGCAACCATTTTTTTTAGGTACATGGAACGTTCGCACATTGTGGGAGACTGGAAGACTATTTCAAGTTGCGGCAGAAATGAAAAGATACAACCTCGAGGTGCTTGGAATCAGTGAAACACACTGGACACAGGTAGGACAACTGAGACTTGCTTCAGGGGAACTGCTGTTATACTCTGGTCATGAAGAGGAAAATGCTTCACATACACAAGGAGTTGCATTGATGCTGTCCAAACATGCACAAAAGGCACTAATAGGATGGGAATCTCATGGACCCAGGATCAATAAAGCATCCTTCAAAACAAAGAAAGAGGACATTACAATGAACGTCATCCAATGTTATGCACCTACCAATGACTACAATGACGACGTTAAAGATCAATTCTACGAAAGGCTGCAGTCAATCGTCGATAAATGTTCACCAAAGGATTTGACGATTCTTATGGAAGACCTGAATGCCAAGGTTGGCATGGACAACACTGGATATGAAGACCTCATGGGACGACATGGACTGGGAGAAAGGAACGAAAACGGTGAGAGATTTGCAAACCTATGTGCCCTCAACAAACTGGTCATCGGTGGCGCAATATTCCCGCACAAACGCATTCACAAAGCCACATGGATTTCACCGGACCACACTACTCAAAACCAAATTGACCATATCTGTATCAACAAAAAGTTCAGAAGGACCATGGAAGATGTGAGAACCAAGAGAGGAGCTGATATAGTTTCATATCACCACTTGCTGATCGCCAAAATGAGATTGAAGCTAAAGAAGCACTGGACAGCGGGGCAGACAACATCACACAAGTTTAATACGGCCTTTCTTCGGGATACCGTAAAACTCAACGAATTCAAGATAGCCCTCACCAATAGGTTCCAGGCCTTTCAGGATCTACTCAATGGAGAGGAAGCAACATTGGAGAACAATTGGAAAGAGATTAAGGAGGCAATCACTTCAACATGTCAGGAGGTCCTTGGTCTCAAGAAGCACCATCACAAGGAATGGATGTCTGTTGGTACTCTTGGAAAAATTCAAGAAAGGAGGAACAAGAAGGCAGCTATCAATGTCTGCCGAACAAGAGCAGAGAAAGTTAAGGCGCAAGCCGAGTATACAGAAGCAAACAGGGAAGTGAAGAAGAGCATCAGAGCTGACAAACGAAAATATGTGGAAGATCAAGCAATGACGGCGGAAAAGGCTGCAAGAGAAGGAAACATGAGACAATTGTACGAAACAACAAAGAAGCTGGCGGGAAACTATCGTAAACCAGAACGACCAGTGAAAAGCAAGGAAGGGAAAATAATCAGCAACACTGACGAACAGCGAAATAGGTGGGTGGAGCACTTTAAGGAACTATTGAATCGACCAGCTCCACTGAACCCACACAACATCGAAGCAGCATCCAAGGACCTCCCAATTAATATTGGCGCACATACGATTGAGGAGATCAGTATGGCCATCAGACAAATCAACAGCGGCAAAGCAGCAGGACCAGACAACATTCCAGCAGAGGCAATGAAAGCAGATGTGGAAGCAACTGCGAAAATATTACACATTCTCTTCAAGAAGATTTGGGATGAGGAACAAGTACCATCAGATTGGAAAGAAGGATACCTCATCAAAATACCAAAGAAAGGCGATCTCGGCAAGTGTGAAAACTACAGAGGCATCACTCTTCTTTCAATACCAGGCAAAGTCTTCAACAGAGTATTGTTAAACAGAATGAAGGACTTCGTAGACGCCCAACTTCGAGATCAACAGTCCGGATTTCGTAAGGATCGATCATGTACTGACCAAATTGCTACATTACGGATCATTGTGGAACAATCAATTGAATGGAACTCACCACTCTACATCAACTTCATCGACTACGAGAAAGCATTCGATAGCGTGGATAGGAAAACACTGTGGAGGCTTCTTCGACACTACGGTGTGCCTGAGAAAATAGTTAATATCATACGGAACTCATGATGGATTCAACTGCAAAATCGTGCACGGAGGACAGCTAACCGACTCTTTTGAGGTGAAGACCAGTGTCGGGCAAGGTTGCTTACTCTCACCCTTTCTCTTTCTCCTGGTCATCGACTGGATTATGAAGACGTCAACATCTGGAGGGAAGCACGGAATCAACTGGACAGTTAGGACGCAGCTGGATGATCTGGACTTCGCAGATGACCTGGCTCTTCTATCGCCACTCAACAACAAATGCAAGAGAAGACGACCAGTGTAGCAGCAGCCTCTGCAGCAGTAGGTCTCAACATACATAAAGGAAAAAGCAAAATTCTCCGATGCAACACAACATGCACCAACCGAATCACGCTTGATGGAGATACCTTGGAGGACGTTAACACCTTCACATATCTTGGCAGCATCATCGACGAGAAAGGTGGATCGGACGCAGATGTGAGGGCGCGGATTGGCAAAGCGAGGGCTGCATTTCTACAGTTGAAAAATATCTGGAACTCCAAACAACTTTCAAACAAAACCAAAATCTGGATTTTCAATACAAATGTCAAGACAGTTCTACTGTATGGAGCGGAAACTTAGAGAACTACCAAAGCCATCATCCAGAAGATACAAGCGTTTATTAACAGTTGTCTACGCAAAATACTTCGGATTCGTTGGCCAGACACCATCAGCAACAACGAACTGAGGGAGAGAACAAGTCAGATTCCAGTGGAGTAAGAAATCAGGAAGAAGCGGTGGAAGTGGATAGGACATACACTACGAAAAGCACCTAACTGCGTCACTA
The DNA here is from genome assembly GCA_944470395.2 of Schistosoma turkestanicum. Classification (NCBI taxonomy): domain Eukaryota; kingdom Metazoa; phylum Platyhelminthes; class Trematoda; order Strigeidida; family Schistosomatidae; genus Schistosoma; species Schistosoma turkestanicum. The sequence continues at coordinate 47,055,070 of OX103973.1, forward strand.
GACAAGCCCTCAGATGGAACCCTCAAGGCAAAAGGAAAAGAGGAAGGCCAAGGAACACACTACGCCGAGAAATAGAGAAAGATATGAGAGGAATGAACAAACATTGGACAGAACTGGAGAGGGAAGCCCATGACAGAGTTGGTTGGCGAAAACTGGTGGGCGGCCTATGCTCCATTGGGGGTAACAGGCGTAAGTAAGTAAGTAAGTAAGTTACTGGTTGGTTAGATGTAGTTATGTGCACGTTAGTGTCGTCATCCATATTCGAGATGTTTAAGAAGCATTGCTCGAATATCCTGGGACAACCAAGTAAGCAATGCTATCGTTAGGAAACGAGTACTAGGTAACGATGGCAGATCAATAGATGAAGTAGTGAAACTTCATCAGTTGAAGTGGTTGGGACATGTGTTACGTAGGCCTAACCACCGACTGCCTCGACGAGCTATGTTTTGTGGTGTAGTAGTAGGTTGGAAGAAAGTTAGGGGTGGTGAAACCGAAATATGGCAGAAATCCATGAAGTCACTAACTAGTCGACTGAGTCATGTTGGTAGATGTAGATTACCTGGTTGGGGTCCGCGAGACGAAATTCACCGATGGTTAGAGACCTTGAATGATATGGCTGAGAATCGTTTGCAATGGCGCAAGTGTAACCATTCGTTCTGTTCTCTCAAATCCTAATCTTCTGGATTCATCAACACCTCTACCTTTGTCTCTCTAACCTTATCTCATTGAATTATACTTCTTGAATAATATCTTCACACCCTAATCTTCTTCATTACCATTAATACCTCTACTATCTCATCCATAATGGGATTTGATTTGACATTTGCGTCTCTGTGCTAGTGTGGTATGGCTACATTAACTTATGTACATACGTACGTAGTTCTACGTTGCAACTGACTGACTCATATCTAACACTTATCATTAGGAAAATCAGACGTTAACACTGTTGGATGTCAGCTCAAAAGTTTAGTGTTAGCCGAAGGTCTTGAATTCGATTCTTGGATGCACTCTGCCGGTGAGTCTCATACTAGGATGAGACAGCTGCCTGTTACATGCATACTTTGGATGAAGGTCTAACACGGACTAATTCATAACTGAAATGAAACAAAAGTTAAGACTTTATTCATTAAACCTAGTCAATTTCTGCTAACACATGTAGATTTTGAAACGATATCTCAACTGTACGTGCAGATAGTCGTGTATAATTTGAGAATTTAGTTTTCTTCTGAAGAAGAACTGCTATTAGGTGGTAAAGTGGTGTTCAATTTTCTACATTAGTAAACTTTCGCCGAATTTCGTTATAAATAGGATACATTCAGATGATGAAACGGGGTTTAACAATCTAATTACTAAAGATATTATTGATTTCCAAAATTTGGTTAGCTAAAAAGGATGAAAATGATTCGATATTTCTCAATAGATTTGGATAGTTATATATACGCGTGTCAGTCAGTCAGCCAGTCAGATGCTACGTAGAATTTCATACGTAAATACATCAGTTCATGTTGCCATACTACACATTAGCACACAGAGATGTAATTGTCAATTCAAATCCAATAGTAGAAGAGGTTGTAAAGATATTAGAAGTTATCGGAGAGGTTAGGATTAGAAGATATTATTCAAGCAGTATGATTTAATGAGAAAAGTTTAGAAAGTCAAAACCAGAGGGGTTATAGAATCTAGAAGATTAGGATTTGAGAGAACACAAAGAATAAATGCACCGGCGTCATTGCAAATGATATTGAGCCTTGTCATTCAAGGTCTCTAACCACCGATTATTATCATCTCGCTGACCCCAACCAGGTAGCTGACATCTACGAACATCACTCAGTCTACTTGTCAGTGACTTCATGGATTTCGGCCATGATTTGGTCTGGCCGCCCCTAGCTTTCTTCCAACCTATTCATACACTACAAAACAAAGCTCTTCGAGGCAGTCGGTGGTTAGGCATACGCAGCACATGTCCCAACCACTTCAACTGATGAAGTTTCATTACTTCATCCATTGATCTGCGATCCTTACCTACCACCCGTTTCCTAATAATTACGTTGCTCAATCGGTTGTCCCATGGTATACAAGCAATGCTTCGAAGACACCTATGATCGAAAACCAATAACCAACGAATATCTTCTACTCTCACTGGCCATGTTTCACAGTCATACAGTAAGACGGAGCGAACTACTGCGTAGTACACCCGTCCTTTAATCAGCAAACAGATATTTCGCCTACTCCATAAGTGACGCAGGTTGGCAAAAGCCAATCGAGCCTTCTGTATCCGTGCTGAGATCTCGTCAGTCACCAGGTTATCAGCACTGATGAGACTCCCAAGATAAGTGAAGCGGTCTACACGTTCGACCACTTCACTCCCTATCACTAGTTCAGGTGCCGATGAAACCCAATCTTGAAGCAACATTTTGCATTTGGAGGGTGAGAACCGCATCCCGAACATGCTTGCATTGTTGCTTAGGGTGGTCAGAAGACTGTGCATTTTATCAGCATCTTCACCAAGTAGGACTATGTCATCGGCATTTTCTAAGTCAATAAGCGAGCCACCTGGTAGAAGGTCTACTCCTGAAAATTCAGACGAGGATATACATGTGTATTACTTCACACCTATGAAAAAAACTATATACATATATACCTGATCGTTCTACATTTAGTCATCCGTAATCTGAATCACACAGTCATGGGCAGTCGAATTCTACAAGAAGCTTAAACGATCTACGAGATTGTAGACTCCTTGCCTGTGATCGACAACTAACACATAACCTATGGTTAGAGTTTTCTATCAACTTTATACAGTTACGTTACACTGATTAAATGATCAAGTTATTTGAATGACATAAGCAACACAAATTCTATTTCAAAGTCAAGAACTATTCACTTATCAATTTGTACTGTACAGCCATAAAAGTTACTTACTCTAAGAAATTATTACAATACACACTCGGTGATCAAAACTTGTTGTGATAACACACAGAATTCAGATGAATATGACAAGTATATCGGTAGCATCTGCAGAAATGGATCTCAACCTACACAAAGGAAAAAGCAAAATCCTTCGGTACAACACAACATGCATCATACCTGATAGAGAACCTTTGGAAGATATGAAAATCTTTATATATATATAAAGGCAACACATATGTGACCAGACGCTATCAACCTACTACGGCAGAGAACAAATCGGCTTCCAGACAAGGAACAAATTAGGAAAAAAGTACTCGAAGAAGTCATGGAAGCTGTCACTTAAAATCTTCAAGGCTAAAGGAAAAGAGGTTGACGGAGGAACACATTTAGCTCGAGAATTAGAAACAGAGATGACAAGAATGAATGACAATAGGGAACAAGTGGAAAGCAGAATAGAGAAGAGAACTGTTTGGAGATTACTAGTCGGTGGCTTATGAGCCGTTTAGGATAACAGGAGTAAGCAAGTAAGTGAGTGAGAAGAAATCTTCGATCCAACATTATGATCAAATATTTATGTGATTATCACCAGTTCACTGCATCTGACATTAGCTGGCAACGAGAGAATAATTTTTATAGACGTCTAATGTTCTGAGACTACAGAAAATGTTTCAAACTATAACAGATTATTGATTAAAGTGAGTCAATCAGAATTGACCCAAAAATACCCTAACAGACGAATCTATATCATTAGTCAGGAAATGACTTCCTTTTCTGAGGTGAAATATGTATACACATGTAGACAAGTGTTACTATATGTTATTCAGTAATTAAATAGACTTTCTTTTCTCTGCTTACCATCTCACTCAACTAGTCAGTGTGAAAGATTAGCTCGCATCGGCAGCACAACATAGGAATCATGCATCCATACAATTGTCTTTTTCATTATAAATTATTATTCAATCTCTAAAAAGTAGAAAGTTGTTTACTTATTGTGAATAAATTTTCTTAAAAGAAATAAAATGATTATGATTCTCCACAATTTTTAAATTAATTCAGATTAAATAATCTGCCTTAAGGAAAAAATTTCGAAAAAAGATACTCCTCTTTCTATTCTTAAAAAGAAAACAGATGGAAATGTTTATTTTCTTTTTTATCAATAAAACTTTTTACAGTTTCTTTTTGTTTTAATTTTGAAAAACAAGTTAAGCGGTACTTTTAAAATATTCACATTTCAATATGAATTTCAAAATATACCTGAAGGGCATGTTGATGTGATGAAATTTAATTGTACATTGAACAATATTCGTTTTGTTTGTTTTGTCTAAAACTGTACAAAATTAAAATTATCATATTTTTTTTATTCCATGTTCTGTAAACAAAACTGTTTTACTATCTGAGATTTAGTATAAAAATTTTTAGACTAGAGATTATTTTATTGAAAAGAATTTTGGGAAAATGTAAAAGAATTTTTCGTTAGATTTATATTTTTCTGCACAATGTAACAAATTTGTTTCTTTACTTAGTGAAATCATGAATTTACTCAATGTTAGACTAGTATTAGAAACGTGGAAGCAATGAAAGACGGTCGTTTTCACTTGGTATGGGACTTATCCGAAGCAGCGGGCATGCACGTCTCCTACCACTGGCAGAATTCGAACGCTGGACCTTTAAGGCTCACGTGAATGCTTAACCTCTGGACCACTGAACTGCGATCCAATGGTGTTAATGTCTAACTCTGATTAATCTAAGGATTTTGCGTGACTTCACTCATTTTCTTAGGCAGTTACTACCTATACGCGACAGGAACAAACTCGACTGTTCACGTGTCTTCTCACTAGAAATCTTTGTATTTCCTCACTAGAAAGCACATTCTGATTTTACATTGTACTATTACGAAAACCATTGTCTTCTACACAATAAAATCATAAATGAATCATGCCAGCTCAGTCGTGTAAGAAGTTAGGGGTTCGCACGCAAGACTGAAGGTCCTCATTTCGAATCCTGCGAGTGGCAGCAGTCGCGGATGTGCGTTGCTACTGACGATTCGTAAACCGGTACGAAACGGTCGTCGTTCAGTGCTTACAGGTTTCTAGTGGTTGTCTAACAGTAATGATTCATTCGTGATTTCAGTGTGTCAAAAAACAGCGATCTCCATAATACTTTAATGAAAAAACAAATCTGATTATCTGTACTTCAAATAAATTTATCCTTTTCTATGTTAAGATGACAAGAATGATCTAATTTTCAATGTTACAACCTAGATTTTTATTTATGAGTTGTATTCAGAAAGAACCAAATCCATCATCCAGAGGATGCAAGCATTCACTAACAGTTGTCTACGCAAAATAATTCGGATTCGTTGGCCAGTCACCATCAGAAATAACCTACTGTGGGAGAGAACAAACCAGATTCCAGTGGAGGAGGAAATCAGGAAGAAGCGGTGGAGGTGGATAGGACACACAATATGCAAAGCACCCAACTGCGTCACAAGACAAGCCCTCACTTGGAACCCTCCAGGTCGGAGGAAGGAACACATTACTTCGAGAAATAGAGAAAGATATGAGAAGAATGAACAGAATCGGAAAGGGAAGTCCGGGACAGAGTTGGTTGGAGAAAACTGGTAGGCGGCCTAAGCTCCATTGGGGTTAACAGGCGTAAGTAAGTAAGTAAGTAATTCAGAAAGACAATCTATGAAACATAAAATTATTTCTAACTATAGAATTGATGAAACATTAATCTGAATATCGGAGACAGACATGAACAGAATGAACTTGCAATCGGAAAAAATCGGAAAGGCAGGCTCATGACAGAGTTGGTGAGAGATTGGTTGTGGACAACCCATGCTTCAAGTGGTGTAACAGGCGTAAATCAGTCAGAAAGTAAGTAAGTAAGCTATTTAGTTTTTACTAATGTCTACTGACCATCTAACGACTTTCAAAGATTGATAATAACTGCATTATGAATAGCTGAACCTCTAGAAAATAATTTCTTTATATTTAGTTACAGTAAATTATATTTATGATATTGGTCATAGAGTGGTGAATACTACTGTCAACATGGCTTATAAGTAGTGTGTAATGTAATGTCTGTCACTCAGAATATACTGTCGGAGAGAACAGTTTCAAGTCCAAATGTATGACGCGATTGAAGTGATTTGAAGATTAGAAGACATGGGTAACAAAAAACAGTCAATCATTTGTTTACTTAACAAAGAAAAATCTGAAGATTAGATGTACATGTATTGTTAAATTGGTCTTGACTTATTGGTTCATAACAAATCTACTCTTTTGATAATGTTGAATTGTCTAAGACAGTTGGATTAATTGTTGAAGTTTTACAGTCAATCTGATTCACACCAAAAGTATAAACTTACTGTTAAAAAGTTATCTGCATTAATAGGAGATTGATTTATTTTAAAAAGCCAACATGTCTATTTGAAATTATGAATCGACCAATGCTAGACCACCATTAGAAACTTCGATCAATTCACGAAGTTAGACATTAACACCGTTAGGTACCAGCTCGTTGGTCCAGAGGCTAGGCATTCGCACGCGAGAACGAAGGTCCTGCGAGGTGCACGAGTCGTGGATGCGCACTACTGATGAGTCCCATATCAGGACGAAACAGCAGTCCAGTGCTTCCAGGTTTCTAATGATGGTCTAACTTTAATCGATTCATGGTTTCAAAAATGTATAACTTAACAATCTTCACAACCTCGTAATGCAAATTACCTGTGCTCACTAGTGACTAGCTCTGTAAAAAATCTCCGAATTCTAGTGGGAAGACGTGACTAGTGAAGTTCAATCTGTTCAGGTTTAGACAGTAACTACCGAAGACTGTGTATGAGATTGAGCACCTCCGTGAATTGATCGAAGTTAGACATTTATAGCATAAGATACAGGTTTAATGGTCTAGAGGTTAGGCGTTCGCACCTAAGAACGGAGGTCCTCGGTTCAAATCCTAGATGTAGCAGGAGTCATGGATGTTCACTGCTGATGACTCTCATATCAGGACGAAACAGCAGTCCAGTGCTTCGAGGTTTCTAATGTTGGTCTAACATCGATTGTATCATGATTTAAAATGTGTTAGTTAAAAATCTTCACAACCGCGTAATGTAACATGCACATGTTAGGTAACTACTAATCGATTTCAAACGGTATCACCTAAACTATTTATTAAAAAGTGAATTTTGTATAGTTTCATAATAATAACGATCGAGAAATGTATAGTTATTATTATAACCACTGATATTTAATCAGATACAATCTGTCCCACTGTCAGTAGTCTCGTATCAGAGGAAGGTGATATGCTCGTTCAACTGATATGGTTGAAACTACTGACGAGTTCACCTTAGTCGGTAAACGAGAGCGAAGACAAATGATCCAGTAACACGATAGGCTAGTCTGATTCGACTGTCCCCGACCCTACTAATTATAGGAAGAAGTCACGATAAGGCGTAGAAAATGTATTTAACAAGAACTCAGAAAATATGAACTTGACATGCACACAAATGTTATTTATTTAAACATGATAGAGATGTCCTTCGGAGAGCCAGAAAAGTAGCGTACTAAAATACTACACCAACCAGTAACAATCAACTGATAAACCCATCCGAGAAAACATGAAATTCAAAATTAGAACCATTATCAAGTGAGTTCTGGGGATCGAACGTTCTCAACATTGACTCACCTTTTGTCATAATTATCGCCTTCGTTGTCGCATGCACACTGTTTTCATTTTATTTTATTTTCTAATCGTAGATAATTTTAAGCAATCTGATATGGCAGTGAGCAAGAAGTCTAATACATCATCCGGACTGCAAAATGATGTTCGGTTGAAAAGAATTAATAGTTCTTGACTGACACCTTGCATTACTGTTATAAATGTAAGCATGTGACATTACCTACTTACTTACTAGCTTACTTACTTACTTACTTATGCACTTACTTACTTACTTACTTAAGCCTGTTACCCTCAATAGTGTGTAGGCTGCCGACCAGAATTTTGTTCATTTTCTCATATCTTACTCTATTACTCGCCATAATGTGTTCTTTGGCATTCTTCTCTTCCTTTGACCATGAGGGTTCCAAGTGACGGCTTATCTTGTGACGCAGTTGGATGCCTTTCACACTGGGTGTTTTATCCACTTGAACACATGACAAACTTGTCCTCCATCTTAAGTATTTCTGTCTAAATCAAACTGGTCATGTCCGTAAACTGGTACAAATTATATTATTATTATTATTATTATTATTATTATTATTACTGGTAATAGTAGTGTAGTGAATGAGAACACACGTGAGGGCAACCGAATTGTATTTAACGAAAATTACAGAGTTACTCAGTAAAATCGGAAAACCATATCGTAAAATCGTTCATTTGCAAAATATCAGTTCATTATATCGAACTGGACTGTTCCTGTTGCAAAACATCAATCCATTGTCACTATTCATGCGTTTCATACAAATTCCATTGTTTTCTAACTCTTCCTTTCTTGATCTCCTCCCCATCTTCCGCTGCCAGACATTACGTTGACGCTCACAAAATATACTACTTATAAGTAGCTCACACCACAGTAGTAGTAGTGTGAGTAGTAGTAGTAGTAGTAGTAGTAGTAGTAGTAGTAGTAGTAGTAGTAGTAGTAGTAGTAGTAGTAGTAGTAGTAGTAGTAGTAGTGTGAGTAGTAGTAGTAGTAGTAGTAGTAGTAGTAGTAGTAGTAGTAGTAGTAGTAGTAGTAGTAGTAGTAGTAGTAGTAGTAGTAGTAGTAGTAGTAGTAGTAGTAGTAGTAGTAGTAGTAAATGAATAAAAAAGAATTGTATCAGAATATCATAAAAAAAACTCAGCAAAACCTTTATTGATGTTGACTGGGTCATTTTTGGTCAAATAAGAATGCAATACTTACAAGTGTACTTAGTTTTAAAATAATATCAAGTCAACAGTAAAATGTCGAATAACAAACGTCAATTTCTTTGAAAATTCAAGTCTTCAATTTTACACAGGAACCAGTAGAAAATAGATTGACAATTCAAACAATAGAGTAGAGAGAAAAATCGATTGATTTCAAAGCAGGATATAAAGGCAAAGAAAGAAGAGTTTATTGAATGATTTTATTTTAAATTTCTCTCGATATATGGAGGTTTTTTCGCCACATAGTCAAACATCAATCGACCAAGACGTTAAACAAGTATGCAAGCACAAATAGTTGAGAAAATCCTTTTTGTGCTGATGACGTTGTGTTGAGCAATCCACAAAACCTTGTAATTCAGCCATCTTCTCTTAGTATGAAATTTGTGGAGATTGTTCATCTCCAATGGAATAATGAACTAATCAATGTCAGACCGCCAATGAATACTTGACATTACAGGACATCTGTATTCTCCTAGTATGGGAATAATATGCAATGCAACTCCACGAGTCTGCTTGGATGAATAGAAACGAAGACGTTCTATCTCATCCACGAACGTCGAAGCTCTCGATTACGAATTCGGTATCCGTCGATACCAGTGGATGCCATAATAGGGCGATATTGTCGCCCAGGGCTTCCAAGTTTTCAATAAGGGTCTAATATTGATCGGTACATAATGTCAAATAAATCCACTATCTCATAAAATTCAGTTTTCGTTATCCAATCAATTTATATTAATTTAAATGTTACGAAATATAGTGGATGGCAGTTTGCATCTCACTGAGAGCATTCCCTAATAATCAGATTAAAATTTATTTTTGTTGTAATCGATCGATTTCATATCCCCGAAAATAATGATTCGTGCAAAACTATACTACTAATAAGTAAGTGATATTTTATTGCTTAATTTAAGCATGCAGTCGGTTATCCGCTTCCTACCTTAAGTCTGTTGAGTGACAGGTTTTATAAAATTCCATTGTTTTTATCAACCATAATACATGAATTATCTCATTCATTTTTCCTTTTTCTATATGGTCTTAAGCAGTGTTCAATATTTCAATATGCAATAATCGTATTATTTGTCAAGGCATTTCAAATTGTTTTTAGCTGCCAAAATTTTTGTTGATAGCCATGGTGCCTGGAATGTTAGTAATGATTTTCATGACTCATGGAATTGTGTCCGAACAATCACTTAGCCCGCATTGTTGTGGTCGATTTTCAGATGACCGTATAGAGCTTTTTCTTTCAAAAACTTTTTCTCGGTTTTACTATTTTTTTGCGTTTCAGTTTGTAGGTAGTAATTTGGGAAATGAGGATTTATCTTCAAACGTAAAGACAAACATTTTGACAAAACCATAATCATAAAATATTACTCTGTAGTTTATGTTAGATATTTATGAATGTTACTGTATATCAAGACTAATAATCCCCTGATAATATCTATTATCGATAATAAATGCATTGATGATTTGCGTAATTATTCAAATTCATCAAAAGAGTTGTTACCTAGCATTGTCTTCTAAACACTGTCAATTTCATTTGACCTTACTGTGTACACTAAATCAATCAATTAGATTCCATCGCCACTATGCTCAGAACCCCTGAAGGATCTTGTTGAAGTTCATTAGACCCGTTTGACAGAAATTTCATCGTATTTTTCTAAAAAGCTTCACAATAGTCATTTTAATGCATACTTATTCCTTGAAATTCAATTGAAAACTCTCATCAGATATTAGGAAAACGATCAAGAAAATGATGTTTGTGCTAAAGACTAGGAAACCTTACACTTATTAAATCATCAATCAATCATTGGTAGACCACCACTACAAACCTAGAAGCACTGGATGGGACTCATCAGCAGTGCGCATCAACGACTCTTGTACCTCGCAGGGCTCGAACCCGGAACCTTCGGTATTGTACACGAACGCCTAACCATCGGACCAATAGGCCGGTATTCAACAGTGCTAATGTCTAACTCTGATTGTCTAACAATGATTGATTGATGATTTCAAATGTGTAAAAACACAAACCTCCAAAACTCTGCCCCAAAATATATTAAATCTTAATTCAAAATATATATTGCACTACATTTACTAAAAAACAGACAATCAATAACATTTCTATCTTACAACTTATCCTACAGAACCATAAACCTATTAACGCCAAACAAGGAATAATGTAGTTTGACCAGCTGACACCTTAAAGTACATTTATATATTTTATGAATTGAAAACTTATTTCTCGCACATTTCATCTACCTGGTAAATGAATAGACAATGTGAAATGATTTTGCAATAGCTACTTACTTATCCAATATAACATGAGTGCTAATTAACATTAAAGAAGTTTTTAAAATGTACTACTTTTTTAAAAAAATACAAAACAACCACAAAAGTTATCATTATGATGACAATTAAAACATTTAGTATACTCATTAATATTCAGATTTGATAAGTTGGATCGTTATCAAAGAAAGGAATTGATGAAGTCTCTATATCATAGAACAGAAAACATGTGTACTGACAACACAACAGAAGAGAAACTAATGGATAGACAGACACAGATACAACGCAGAACATCGTACATAAGTACATAAGTTCAGGTTGCCATACCACATCAGCACAGAGATGCAAATGTCAGTTCAAAACCAAGAGTGATAGAGATAGTAGAAGTATTAGCAGTAATGGAGAAGATTAGGGAGCAAAGATATGTTTCGAAAAGTGTAATTCAGTGAGATAAATTTAAAAGGAGAAAAATAGAGATCATAAGAATTTAAGAAGGTTAAAATTAGAGAGAACACAAAGAGTGGATGCGCTGATTCTGATCCAGGTCGTTCAAGGTCTCTAACCATCCGTGACTTTCGTCTCGCGGATCCCAACCAGGTAGTCTACACATACCAACACGACTCAGTCCACTTGTCAGTAGCTTCATGGATTTCTGCCATGTTTTGGTTTGGCCGCCCCTATATTTCTTCCAACCTACTCCTACACCATAAAACAAAGCTCGTCATAGCAGTCGGTGGTTAAGCATTCGTAACACATATCCCAACCACCTCAACTGATGAATTTTCAATGCTTCATCTACTGATTCGCCATCCTTACCTAGAACTTGTTTCCTAACGATAGCATTGCTTACTCGGTCGTCCCAGGATACACGAGCAATGCTTCGGATACACATATGATCGAATACTAGTAACCTAAGAATATCTTCTACTCTCAGTGGCCATGTTTCGCATCCGTATAGAAGGACAGAGCGAACTGCTGCGCAGTACACTCGTCCTTTGGTCAGCCAACGGATATCTCGCCTACGCCATGCTAGAAATTGTTAGAGAAACAGTGAGTTACCCCAGAAATTTACCGAGTGCTATCTAAAACGTGAAGATAAGAAAACACCTGAAGAAAATCCAGTTAACAAAAAACCTACTTTTACAAATTGAATTGACATAAATCCATCTTATTGGATTGTTTTGTTCAAAAATACCATGCACTTCAACACAATCAAAGGTTGACAAATATTCCTTTAGTGTTAACACTGACTACGTATACGTGTTCACACGTATCTTCCAAAGCAATTACATTGAGTCTACGTCCGATTCCAATTACATATTTCGAAAAGTCTAAGGTCAAGTGGACTAAAAGCATTTAGATATACGATCTCATGCAATCGTTCACACAGATAGACATCACAATACAAAGCATAAAATCAACGTAAAGGTAACTGAGCCAATTCAATGTGACCTAGGCATGATTAAGTAGTTATAGTCAGTCAAAAAAATAAGCTGGACATCTTACAACTTATCCTACAGAACCATAAACCTATTAACGCCAAACAAGGAATAATGTAGTTTGACCAGCTGACATCTTAAAGTACATTTACGTATTTTATGAATTGAAAACTTATATCTCGCACATTTCATCTACCTGGTAAATGAATAGATAGTGTGAAACGATTTTGCAATAGCTACTTACTTATCCAATATAACATGAGTGCTAATTAACATTAGAGAAGTTTTTAAAATGACCTTT